>RYZW01000299.1:14005-46155 GCA_004367215.1 Colletotrichum trifolii | reverse complement strand
AAATAGGACTACACGTGTTACGCTTGGCCACGTTTAGTTACACACAATACACACCAGATTTTGCCCCTTAATTACGTGCAACAGATGCCTCCCTTGGGACTAAGCCCTACAAGAAGGCAGAGATGACCATCTTGCCCTCCTTTCCAGTATCTCCAGTATCTTCTCTCGAAAAACGACTGCGTGGCCGAGTGCTTGCGAGTGCTGGAGCTGAGCCTGAACTTGACTGAGCTTATAGGTTTGATGTCGTTGAGATTAAAGGTCAGCGGACCGCTGGCACCATCATCCAGACCCAGCTCCGCGCTTGCCACCGACTGCAAGGCCATCTCGAAGAGAAGTACTCGGGCCTGCGCTTCTTGCTTCCTGGCGGAACGTCAGCATCAAACCTGAGCCTGGTTGTTCTTCCCAACATTGGTGTCAAAGTGCGCAGCTTGTGCTCATAGGAGCAGCGTAACGATGGAAGCCATGATCCTACAGATGGAAGACATGGCACTTGTGGGTGGGTGGCCATGAGACTCGACGAGGGTGATTTTGGTCGTCGAATTCTTAACGTGAGTCTAGCGTGAGTCTCGTCGAGATAGATAAGAAGGGTCACCCACGACAACAGTGTCACAATCTCATCTCCCTTTCATTGAGACCTAGCTAGACATTCCCTAGCCTGCAGAATCTATCATGACACCGGACGAACCGCAATCCTTCGCCAGCACCGAAACACGTCATTCTCGGGTTCGGAACCGGCAGAGAGAAACAACGCCAAGCTCTCCGCATCAACTTGAGATGAAAAGCTCTCGGCGCCAGTCTGAGGCTTGAGCTAGCCAGGTATGCAGGCTTCTTCCCAGGTGCACATCACCCTCATTCCGGTGGCTTCTTGGTTGGAACATAGTTCGCGGCAATAAATTCAACCTGTCGAGGTTCTATATCGATGCAGATGAGCCGTACAAGACCTTTTTCTATCCTGGCATTGATCTGGCTTCTGAATTGCGGCCGTGGGAGACCAACCAGCGGGGCGATTCCGGGACGAGAGTAATGAGTGGAAGCTGCAGAGCGGGAGGGAGAAGCTGGAGTGTGGTTGGGATCCGCCAGCTCCATTGCGTTGGGATGTGGAGAGTGCCGAAGGAGGTCCAGGCTACCACTTGAAGGGGTCAGTTCGATTCGAGCGTAGAAGATGAAGAGAACAGACTTATTGAGCGGTTGAAGAATAAGGAAGCATAGCTGCTGACGAGAAAACTTCGTTGACGGGGGTGTGCGAGTTCGGTTAAAAGGACGGGGCAACTTGCAATCACCAGCATCGAGCCTATGCCAAGCTGCGATGTCATGAGAAACGGCTTATACTGACGACGATGGAACTCACGATGAAGCGGGTGAGCACATAGAGTCGAGCATTATAGCAGAAAACTTGGCCCATGACTATCACGAAGTCAGTCAACCATCGAAGCTCGGAGTGTTGGGCAGATGTTGCACCAGCGCCAATGATTATAACATCCCCCACCATGATCATGATCTTTCTTCCGCACGTGTCTGCAATCCAACTCGTGAATGGGAAGGCTATCATGGCTCCGAACGAATGGCTGGCCCCCATCAGCCCGACCAAAGTGCTGTTCCTGGGATCAAGGCCAAGGGCAAGGAATTCTGTAAGAATATCTTGCCATCTTATTGGTATTCTGCTTACCTTGGTACCCAAACAGCAGTTAGTTCAAAGCGAGTGACACACGAATCTGGGTTTCCGAGACTGACACTGAGGCATACTCAACAACGAAGCTATTAAAGTACCATCATATCCAATCATCAGCGGACTGATAAAAACGGCAAGCAATCGGAGGTTCAGACTCCGTAGACCGTGGTCCCTCCACCAGTGGCGATAAGGCGTAGATGGCAGCGCTGTCGCAGTATGTAAATGGGAAGAGCTATTCGCTTTGCCCATTCGCAAGTCTGACTGAGCATTGTTATAGCGTGTGCGTTCCCCGACGTAAAAGCTCATTGAATCAACCGTTACCTTAGTATCGTCGCAGCAGCCGTAGCAAGAAGACGAAATTCACAATTACCGAGTGGGCTCCTGTGAGAAACATTCGACAGTGGCATAAAAGAGGCGGCTCTCACGACGTACCTCGAGTATTTCGATGGCAATTGTTTTAGATGCTAAAATGTGCCGAACAGAAGCGGTGTCAATTGCAAGAGACGCAACGTTCTCATGCTTTGCTCAAGATATCATGAGCTTACGTTTCAGCAAGCACAAGCGTCTGTGAAGCCTGGAGTCCAGGCGAACCTCCCTAACCCTGGTATCTCAATGCACGCAGCCCTGCTAACGCGCGGCTATTCTTCGTTGATACGTCGATAATATCGGTTTTCACAAGGTCTCATTCAAGGAGATGGGAACTATGATGACCTCGAACCAGGATTTCTAATATCAGGCGGTCTACTTGAATTCAGCATGGCGTCAACTTAAAGCTCCAAAAGCAGTTTCTAAGCAAAAGGAGTAGATGCGAACTGACTAGTTGGTCGAAAGGTGTCCGGGACGTGGTCAGTTCTTCCTAGGCATATCCCAGGGTTGCAAACTGATTAACGATTTGGCCAAAGTAGCCGAGGACTGGAGGGATACTTCGCAGTTTAGCCTTTAACTACTTGCCGAGCAAATGACGGAAAAGCTGCCCGTGCTGAAGCCTCGTTGCCCCTTGCTAAGCCAGACAGTCCCGTTGTGTTTTTGGGTTGAAACAACCGCAGAACTCTGACGGGATAACTACGGCCATAGGAGCTCTAAGCGATTTTATTGTCCTTCACCCGAAGAAGTTCGTCGACGAGCCATCCAGTCAGTCTACCTACGCATTGCAGGCACACCATTAGATGTGGCCCAGTGCGAGCTTATTCGACCCCGAGATGCACAGAAGCTTGGCTCGAGTCATACGTCTTCGAGAGATAGTATAGTGCTTCGGACATCTGAGCCTCCGCGGTTCTCAACAGGTGATTTGATGTGACGTCGAAAACCCGAATGTGTCAAAGTTGGGTCTCGAAGATTTGTTCTGAAATACTTCTAGAAAACCTCCAGATCTTCCTTTGAGGAACCAAAGAAAATATTGCAATGGGACCAGTTGCTCGAGCCATCAGAAACCAAGTCGGCAAATATGGCTGACGGGCTCAAGCTCGCGCTTCACCGCTTGTCTTGACGTTCGCAAGGAAAAACCCTGGCCTTTGCTTTCGGCCCGTGCCATCGACAACGGAAAAGCTCAATACTGCCGCACATACACGAATTCAGAGCTACCGCGCCTGCTACTCTGCCTTGGATGAATAGATACAATGATTATTATATTTACTCTACCTTTGGATCTTTGATGGAAGATCTGGCCGGGTGGCGTCTTAGAAAGGCGATTTGTTATTGCCTTGTGCAAATCCACATCGTTTCCTGAGATATTCATTCTGGGTTCCGTATTCCTCGAGTGCCGGAAGAGCACATGAGTCGAACCGACGGTACCGGACCTCAATTACATGCTCTAGCATGCTTCACCATGACCGTTGAACAAAAGTTATTCTGATTGAACAGACTCGCCAGCCGCGCTTGAGAACCTAACCCGACTGGTCTAAACCATGCGAAGGCAGATTCTAGAATGACAGACCTTGGTCCGAAACCGTGTGAATTGAGACTATTCCGCAGAGCTGTTATCCGAACTGAAAGGACAACCACACCTGACATCTCCTAGCTGCTCTACTTTTGTTGAGCCAACTTACCGCTTCAACAACGACTCTAGTGGCGATGTTTTCGAAGCTATATCGAACCGTTTCACAAAAGCGGGAGCCAGAGTACGCTCCGCTGGATAAAAGATACAGCGAGGATGACGACCCGGACGTCCCCCCTCCTATGCCTCAGTGCAGCCGCTGCAAGACCAATAAGCGGCTGTTGAACATCTTGATGCTCACCCATCTGGTTCTTCTCCCCGCTGGAGCGGCTTGGTGGTATGTCGGGCGTCCAGAGCCCCTCAACAAAGCGTTGAAGGCAATTTCATTCTATTGTTGGTTCCTATTCCCCGTTCCCATTTTAACCTCACTAACCGCCTGCTCCTCGTAGCTCCGTTGCTCGATCGCATCGAGATACCCACGACGCTTCGATTCGATGAACCACAGAGACTCGCCGGCGGCAGCGGCGACATGACCTGGGGCTCTGAACCCAATCCCGAGATCGACGAGATGTGGGAGGACATGACGAACGAGGCCACCATACCTGTGACGGAGGCGGAAGTCATCGCCCTGAAGAAAGACCCCTCCGTCGCCGTGATGCTGCCGGAAGACTATCGCATCAACAATGAAAAGACGTATTTGGGTCATGCACTCGTTTTCCACAGACTTCACTGCCTAGATTACATACGCAAGGCCGTCTACAAGGACTACTACTACCCCAACGGAACGGACGAGGTTCCGATGCATGCGCAGCACGTCGCGCACTGCATGGCGATGATTCTGGACCACTTGACGTGTGCTGGAGATCCTGGGATATATCGTGAGTGCCAATAGAACGCTACCACTCTTTTCTTTCACCGTCACTTGACTTTCCAACGAACAACAGCGTCATTTCGTTTGTTGCACACACGTGGATAGGACTACTGCTGATCAACCACCCTCAACTCAGTATACCAGTGGTACGAGCACACCGAGATCCCCTTGCCGGATGCAAACACGTGGGGCAAGTGCTGGGACTTTACAAAGTTCCGCAAGGAGTTCGACAAGGTCGCGCTCAAAGACTTCAGTCCGTTCCAGTTGCGCAAGCCACCTGGCGCCAAGTCCGTGACGGAGCACAACAACCTCCAGGAGATAATCTATAAGACGCATAGCAAACATGCTCATCCGAGTCCCTGAGCGCATGTAAGGTATTTAGTTGTCTAGTCGGACGCTTCAAGGCAAGAGATGTGGTCTGACTTGCACGGCGGACTACGCTCGATCAAGTACTGCTGCTCATTGTTCGTTAGCAGGGCCATAAAAGGCACATAGGGATGAACTACAAGTTCTTAAAATACATCATACTCCCAAGTTCCCGTCAGCCAGGGTTGGATTTTGTCTTCCGCAAGGCACAGAATACAATGACATGACTGATTCCGATCCTCCACGTTCAAGAACGCCAGTTACAAGCGCTGAGTCACAAGCCATACATACCTGGGGAGTATAAACAACCTCCCTCATCCAGCCCCTAAATTTCAGCAAAAAGCAAAAGAATGATCAGTGGGAGGCTTGAACTCCCGGCCTTGGCATTACTCAACATGTGTATATCACATATTAGTACCACGCTCTGACCAACTGAGCTAACCGACCGAACCGATGATTGCTGGTTGTAGTTGGGCGGGGTGGTGATGGGAAGCCCTATGATGCTCCACGACAACGGGGCTTGTGGAGTGGGTTGAAGTCCTCAAGCTCCCTCAGAGTCTCCACCCCGACCTCCACTACCTGTCAAGGCTGACGATGGGGATCACAGATAGACAGGTGCAAAACCTTGAACGACTTTACAAAGTATTAGATACCGAACACCATTGGAAGTAGACATCCAAAGCCTAAGCCTACATCACCAGACCCAAAGCCGCGCCCGGCTGAACCCCACACACCCCTTCAAATACACAGGTTTTTGTCTCTTTGTACACAATTCTTTTGTTGCAGGGCAGGGCTTCGCTCTGCTCCCGAGGAGCTCATCCCACATCCGTCCTTGTCTAGTTTTATCTCCCCTCTTCCTCCTCTGCTCGACCCTCCTCTGCTCTCTCAAATCCCTTCCCACTCATTCAAAGTTCAGACATTACAAGAAGCGCAAGCTTCCCGAAGGACCCCTCTCCACGAGGCCATCAACTTCCCTCCTGACGGCCCGCAGATGCCTGCGAACTTCCGCCAAATCGGTGCCACCAGGGTTCGAGCCTTGACCTGCGGGCGGCATAGACGCTTCGCATCTGCTGAGGAGATCCTTGACCCAGGTGCCGATAGCACCGTCACCCTTGACGGAAGCGCCGCCACGACGCTTGACATCTTTCTGCCAGTTGTCGACCGCGAAAACAATCAACTCGATGATGCGATTGCGAGCGTTGCCGCTGAAGCCGTAGTCTTGGGTATCAAAAACGCTTTCGAGCACGCGAGTGACCATGTCGTGAGAAACGCCGAGGCTGATGAACAGCTGAACGGGCCAGGTGGGGTCCGCGCCGATTTCGGCGTCTTGGTGATACTCGACAGAGTACCTGCAGATCTCAGGGAGAAGGACCGCCACGGGGAAGATGAAGCTGTCTAGTGATGTCCTGTGGGCAATGTTCTGAACCTTCACTGACACTGATTCATACGGCGAAGGCAGAACGGGGATGCCGGGGCCGGCCTCCTCCATGCGCAGGACAGCTTCCTCGTGAATCTGCTCGATCAGGCTAACCCATGTTTGCGAGATCGTGCTTGGGTTGCGGTAGTCCGCGCTGTGGTAGATGAGGAGGCAGAGGTCGTAGTAGTTGGCTTGGTCGGCGTATTGATTGAAAAGCTGGTCCTTGTCAGTAAACTCTTGGCAAGATGAGTTAAAGGTTACCTACGTCTGAGAGCGATATTATCTGCCCGTCAAGAGCTTCTTGAATTTCCGCTTTGCGTTCAGCCGCAATACGGCTGTCGGCCTTGAGCCTCTCCAACAAGTCGTCCTGGACGTTGGCAATGTCGAGCAGTTCGCTCACTTCATGGGCTAGGACCTGTTGCTGTTGTCTGCCGATACCAGCCGTTGCCACGCTCGCATTGCCCTTGGCCTTGCTGAGAAGCACGATGCGCTCCTTGATACCGAGCTTGAAGTCAGAGTTGGCGAGATCGGCTTGCACTTGAGCAGCCTCAAAATATCGCTCTCGCTGAGTGTAGAACTTGCACAAAAGCTCGGCGTGGGCGACGTTGCTCCTCGCAAGGCTTTGGAGGTAAGTGATGACATGGGGCGACTCTATCGCCAGGATTCTGTCGGTCCAACCCTGTTCGATATACCATTCGTACAGGTCAAAGTGAAAGACCTCGTCGTCAGAGTCGTTTACCACGCTATACGCCTCCAGGCGCTTGGTGCCAATCAGCGTTAGTCTGCCATCGATCGTCTCCGGCTCTCTGCTCGACGCAGCATCCAGATGCTGCAGAGTCTCGTGAATCAACTCGTAGCACCTCCTACGTTCCGAGAAAGCATTCGCTCGAGGGTCGTTGGCAGGCTTGCCGTCGTGGACCCACGAGAGCGCAGTGTTGCCCCTGTCCTTTTCGCGTGCCACGACCAGGCAGAGCTGAATGGCACCGGCGTAATACTTGAGCTCAATGTACTGAGCTACAGCATTCTGGAGGTTGCCGAACGACAGGGCACCGGCAACGCGCTCAAACAACCTCAGACTCTCGTGCAGAAGGGTACGAGACTGATTGCTGTTGAGTGGTTGCTCGGATGCCCGCTTCAACTGCTCCTGAGCCTTGAATATGACAACATCGTCGGGGCTGCAGAAGCTTCCACATCTCCTCCGAAGAGCGTCCGCCACAGTCTCGACATTCGAACCACTCTCGATATTGCGGTTGACAATCGACTTGACAAGAAGCTTGGCCAGGTCTTTTCCGGGAGCCTGGGAGAATAGCTTCTCGTAGGTGAGCTCCTTCAGTTCTTGCTGGGCCGTGGCGTCAAGTCTGGTAAAGATGTCGCTCACGCGCTCATCGAACAACATTGTGACAAAAGATATGCCCTCTGAGATGCTTTCCATCAACTTCTGAATAGCGTGAAGCGCCTGGTGTTCAGCCTGCAGCGCGACTTCTTCCTGCTTGCTGGCAACTCTTTGCAGATCCGAGGGGCCAGACAGGCCTTGGATAAAGCTCTTATTGGCGTCAAGGAATCTGCGAAGGCGCTCCAGCTGCTCTTGGATGGATAAAAGCTTGCCAAGCGGCACCTTGGATCCGATCGAGATTCCGCCGGCTGGGCTGACGGCAGAAAGCACAACGCGATTCTTCCAGAGAGTTCGAATCAGGCGAGTAACGTAGACACACAGCGCGTCGTGTCTCGGAGATAGACGAACAGATGTCGTGTTGAGGGGTGTACCATCGGCCTCTGTAATAGAGGGCTGACCGCCAAAGTCCACAAAGACAGCCCGAGCCCGATCTTCTGTCGCTTGGTCGATAGCGCGGGCTGCGCCAGGTTTGGCATCACCGCCATGCCCGCAGGCTACAGCTAGAGCGCAGGAGATCGTTTCCACACGACCATATCGTTGGATGAACTTGCGGGTCTCCAGCTCCAAGCCCTCGTCACCAGCCGCTCCGCGAATGGCGGCGGCAAAAGTGTCGACAAGCCGGCGACGGCGAATGATGTGCACTCCGGTGTTGGTCAAAACAGCAAACTCGGTAGCGGGCTCGTCGAACTGGACAGCAAGCTCGTTTCCGAACCCAACAGGCTGATTTGCGGCGGCAAAAGTTTTCGTGATGAGACCAACATCTTCTGCCCTGCTGCCGATGTCGATCCAGTTGCCCTGCTCATAATACTTGAGACCAGCGGTGGAGGCGTTGGTCTTAATTCTTCCGGCTTCTGGTGCCGACACGAAAAGCTGGTCGATGTTGGGGTCAGACTCTTTCACAACGAAATCCAGGAAGTAGCCAGGAGCAAAGCGAGCGCCAAGTCTGCTCAGCGCAAGAGCCTTCGAGGAGAAGTCGATGATGGACTCGCCGGCGCTGTTCGTTCCAGCGCGGGCTGGATTTTCCGAGGGAGGAAACTTGATAAACTGGACCTGCATGCTTTGTGGGGGGGTGTTTGATGAGACACCACCGATCATATATGAGGCGGAGCTCGTCGCGCTTAGGAACAGACGGCAGCCAGTGTTGGTAAGAGCCATCAGATGAAGCTTGGATGCCTCCCGCGAAGGAATAGCGCTAATTGAAACGAATGATGTGCGGTCGTTGAGCAGAGGTGACTGGGTAATCATATGAGTGATGTCACGGAGACAGGCGTTTCTCTCCTTTTCGATGACCTTGGTGAGCTTGTTAGGCCCATCCATGTGGTATGTTCGAATAGTAGACCTGGTGGAAAGAGTGTAGACGAGCTTCCGTGAGTCGTCGATCACGATGCTCTGCAGACCCTCCGGGCTCTTGTGCTGCCAGAATCCGCTCTGAAGAGTGACAACTGATGACCACCCGGGATTAGTGTGGTTGATCTTGCCACATCTGTTGGAGAACCACTTCTCCTCCTGCTGGTAATAGAGCTCGTGCACATCGGTGTCGTTACTTCCACCGAAGAAGATGCGGCCGTCTGCAGTTCCGGCAATGACCCTTACATCGACACCTCGGAGGGGCAAATTGAGCTTTGTGCTGTACAGAGAGACGGTCTTCGTTCCCGATGGGGTGGGCGTGGCAGAGAGACCGAGAAGGGTCATTTCGGAGGACGTCGCGACGACCAAGATATGTGTAATGGTGTTGACAAAAATGCCGGGCTTCGGGGCAACGAGGGCGAGGGCGTGAATCGTGTGCGGCTGGTCCTCGAAACCGATAAGCTCGGGGTCGGGGTGAGTGTAGTCCCACAGGAATAGCGAGTTGTCGATAACAACCCAAGCATGATTGATTTCGGCGAAGAGACCCATCAGTGTCTGGAGCTGACCGGTATTATAGTGGCTGAAGACCTGATTCGGGATCGGATACATTTGCGTCTTGTGAAAGGGCGCCCATGCCGAATCGAGGGTGCTGTAGTCATATTCGGAGGATGCGCCTGCTTTACGGACGTCAGAAACGAGCGCGACCAGAGAGAAGAGGAATCAAACGTCGAGACAACTTACGCCTACAGTACGAATCCAGCTCAGGATAGTTCTCGTCGGCCTGCAGGAACTGGTTGATGGCTTGTGCAGCTCTCGTGACCGGAGGGAGGTTCTGCTGAGAAGCTTGCGACAAAGTCGGAACCAGACCAGCGCTAGTAGCTGCTGAAGATACCGTCACGGGAGCAAAGCTCGATGTGCCGACCAGAGCGCCGCTTCCACTGGTCGTTGTGCTGCCCTGGGCTCCGTCACCCTCGACAAATAGGCGCCTTCTCGCGGCATCGTTGTCGCCAGCAAATCTTGAAGGTGCGGGCGTATTAAGGAAGGCACCCGGAACCGGTCGCACCGGGGTCATCTGAGGATAGGACATTGCGATCGATATCGTCGAGCAGCTCCGGCGAGAGGGAATATGTTGGTACTGGCTAGGTCTAGGTCGTGGAAGTAACGCGTCGCAAAAATTGCGGCCAGTCTATGGCGAGAAGAGATGGCGCTATTGAACCATCAACGGATGGCAGGTCGGTGCCTTCTTATTTTTCTTCGGTCAATTGAACCTCGACTGACGAAACAAAAACGACAACGATGATGGCGGTATCGATTCGACGCGTGCGCAGCTCAAGCTCGGCCTTGACAAAGTGAAAAGGATATCACGAGCTGGCGCGTTCTCTCGGTGAGAAAGAGGTGAAGTGCAGGGCGCGGCGGTGCAGAAGCAGAAGCAATGCTCTAGTGTAAACAATTTCTGGAGGAGCTCCAAGAGAGGCTGGTGTCGGGCTGTAACTGGCGCTGGTTCTGGTGCTGCTGCGGGTACTTGGGCAAAGTACACTTCCTTGCACGGAATTTTTGTGCCGGGGTGGTGCCACTAAGCCACATCTGGCAGCAAGGCTGAAGGTGACGCCGTTCTGCCCAGGTCCGCGAGCTTGAGGTGAGAAAATGCGTTGAGGTTGTTTGCAGCCATTGTTACGCCAATTTCCGACGGGAAAGCACATGTTTCGATTTTAGAAAGTCCTTTTTTATTCAATGATTAAGTGTACTGGGGATATTTGATATTGGATTTTTGACCCGTCACATTTGCAGCAGATGTTCACCTTTCACGTCAGTGCGCTGGTTGCTCTTCTGCTCATGCAATGGCACTCCATCATGTCTCAACACAGCTTTGAGCTCGTAGCGTTATGACTTGTCATATCATCGACATATTTACTGCTTCTTAGCCTCACGAGCAGCCTTCTTGAGGGCACGAGTACGGATGTCGGCGTGCATCTTTAGGTTGAACCAAAGGGCCCACTCGTGCGCCACACCGATGGTGCTCTCAACGAGCCACAGCATCAAAGCGTGCGTCCACCAGGGCGTGTAGGTGTAGGCAAAGTTTTGGTAAATGCCAGTGCCGACTTTGCTCAGCGCTGCCCTGACGAAGTTTCTCGGGTTGGGAATCGTGACGCTCGCGCGGCGGATCTTGCTCATGGCTGTGGTGATGAGGTAGCTGATGACAAGCTGCACGTCGATGCCATCGGCCTTGAGCTCCTGGGCAAGAGAGCTACTCCAGTGTTGCAGGAAAGCCTTGCTGCCCGAGTAGGTGGCGAGGTATGGCGTGGGGATCCACCCGGCGAAGGAGCCCATAGTCAAGATAAGACCCTTCTTGCGCTGCTGCATCAACGGGGCGACGACCTGCGTGACCTTCAGGGTGCCGAGGCAGTTGATGGTGACAATATTCTGGAGCTCGTCGCGGGCCGTCTGTAGGAAGGGGACGGGGATGCTGTGGCTCTGCCCGACGTTGTTGATGAGAATGGCGACCTCGAGGCCGGAGATGAGCTGGGCAAGACGGTCGTAGTCGGCATTGTCGTCACGAGCAAAGTCCATAGCTAAGATTTTGACCTGGGTCTTGCCGGAGAACTTGGCCTCAATCTCGTGTGCGAGTGTTTCAAGTTTGGACTGAGTTCGGGAGACGAGGACGAGGTTGAAGCCCTTGCTGGCGAGTTGGTAGGCGTACTCCTTGCCCAGGCCGTCGGAGGCGCCGGTCACGACAGCCCAGGTGCCGGGCTTGCCATACTTGCGGAGCTATGGGGGAAAATCGTCAGCGTCGGCCGCAAAGAGGAAATTGCAGATTTTCTGTGCAGAGAGAAACAAACATACGCTTGTGCCACCAAGGACAAAGGCACCGAGGAGGAACTTGACGTAGCTGAGGAGCTTGGAAGAGAGAAACAGGGCGCCGACACCAGCCAGCAGAAGCTGGACGGGCTGGGGCAAGTTGCCAATGTGATCAGTGATTCCTGCCATAGTCACCGTCGCTTTTCTTCGTTCGAGAGAATTGGGGTGTTGTCGAAGTGGGCGGGGATGTGAAGGGCAGCGAGGGATGCCTCGGGAAGAGCTCGATTTCCTCTTGGCAGCGCACAGCTCCAGCACAGACAAAATGTTGAGAATCTTAGCTGCAGCTGTTGGAAAATGCCATGTAAAGTCACTAGCCACATATAGATAGTGTCAGGCGCAGCGCACGGCCACCGGCCATTGATACACAGTCGTCGGCCCTGTGAAGTTCATCCCCCTCTTGTCCCGCCGTAACGTAGGCGTTCGTTTTCTTTTTGGTCTTGTCTTGGTTGGTTTCTCTAAAATTTTGATGAGAAAAACGTAGCTGATTACAGCTTGCGCTCGACCTTCCATGGAGGGGTAGGCGCCGCATGCCACATGATGAAGCACGACTTCGGCCAACCGGCGCCCCACTACGCCTGTTCAGCCACAACTACAACAGGGGAGCTATGACTACTGGTACGTATGTAGTCAGTTGGCGCTCGTATTCGGACTCCGTTACCTATGCGAAGTAGCTGAATTGATTATTTGTCGTAGGACGCCGATCCAAGGAGGCATTTCACGGCGCGAAAGATTTTATATACCACCTTTCGCCCTTGACTTTCCCTCACGCCTGCGAAAGGAAGTAGCACTCTCGATCTAATTCGCGTTTCAAGTTGCCAGAATGGTTTCCTTCGCCGACATCCTGCCACCCGCAAAGGGCATCCTCCCCTACTACATGCTCCTCGTACGTCTCTTTACTGCGCTTTACATACCATCAAGCTGACCCAATCGCATTTAGCTCTCTCTCCTGGCCATCGGCAACTCTGCGCAGAACTACATCACGCTGCACTACTCGCGCCGTCTGTACAACGGACAGTACGTCCGCAATAAGACCCTGCCCGCGCGCTCCGACAAGTACAACCCGGAGGACTCAGTGAAGAAGTTTGTGCCGGCACCGGCGGGCACCAAGGAGGAGACCATCGATCAGGGCACGCCGCTCGCCGCGCGCTGCTTCGGCACATGGACCTTGCTCACGAGCATCGTGCGTCTGTACTGCGCATACCACCTGCACCACGCGCACATGTACGACCTAGCCATCTGGACCTACGTCGTTGCCTTTGGCCATTTCGCATCAGAACTGTTCGTCTTTAAGAGCATGACCTTTGGTGTGCCTCAGGCATTCCCCTTTTCCTTGGCCGGCATCGCTCTGATCTGGATGCCGTCCGTCCGAAGCTTCTACGTCGACAGCCCATAGATGGAGTTGTATGGTGTTGAATGTGGACGGTAGTAAGACAGACAGCACTTTGGGCATGAGGTGTCGGTATGGACATTGTCACGGGTCTATATATACGACCAATCATATAGGAATAAGTAAATAATACGATCAGTACTATTTACCACTAGAATATACTCTTCTTAAATGCAGATTATCCGAGTCTCATTCGATAACATCTCCTTCACTACGCCAACGCATATGCTCAACTCCACCAGCCACCAATGCTTTTCTGATGCTTCTAGATTGACTTGCGGTACAGATCGCCGCCGGTGTCCCTCAGCCTGGCTGCGGCTTGCTCGGGAGTAATATCACGCTGAGGCTCGGCCATCAGCTCGTAGCCAACAAGGAACTTGCGAACGGTGGCAGAGCGAAGCAGGGGCGGGTAAAAGTGCATGTGCAGGTAGCTGTTCTCGGCCTCCTCCTCGGTGGCGTCAAGGGGTGCCTGGTGAATACCAGAACCTATCACGACATTAGCCAATAATACGTATACAACCAGGCGTCAAGAACTTACTGTAGGGGAAGTGGGTGTCAAAGAGATTGTCGTATCTCCTCGCAACTTCCTGGATGGCCTCTGCGAACTGCAATCTCTCATCGGCACTCAAGTCGACCAAGGCGCGAACATGTCGCTTGGGCAGAACCAGCACCTCAAACGGCCAGATACCCCACCAAGGAACGACAACGAGAAACCCGTCATTCTCGAACACGGTACGCTCCTTCTTCTCCAGCTCAACCTTGACGTAGTCCGCCAACAAGTGTCTGCCGGCGTGCTGCTCGCGGTACTTGGCCATCTGCACGAGCTCGGTGCCAGGCTCCTCGGGCATCGTGGAGGTCGTCCAGATCTGGCAGTGCGGGTGCGGGTTCGAACAGCCCATGGCGGCGCCCTTGTTTTCAAAGATTTGCATGTAGCGCAGGTAGTCATGTGGCGGCGACACGGTGCTCTCGGGCTTCGCGTCGGGCAGCTCGAGGGCGGCGGCGACCTTGTGCAGCGGGTTGGAAGGAGACAGGTGCGAGGCGTAAATGTGCGTCCACACGTCAATGACGGGCGCGATTTCGGCGGTGGTCATGTCGGCCAGGGTGACGTGATGTTTCTCGGAGAAGGTCAGGACGTAGCACTTGCCCGTCGCGGCTTCGGCGCGGAGGAGGGAGGCAGCAAGGTCTGGGGTGGTCAGTGACGGGGACGTCGAGATGAAGTTACGGCAGTGGTACCATCGCTATTCTCTTCAGGCTTGTAGTCGGCTTGGTCTTCCTTCACGGCGCTGTAGTCGTTGACAAAGACGAAGGTGTTCTTGTAGTCGGGGTTGGAGTCGCCAGCAGCTCTTGGATTGCGCGGGCAAAGGTAGCACTTGAAAGGTCAGCACACGCAAACGCTCCGTCGGAACAATGTCGACATGCCTTGGGATCGTATTCAGGGAGTTTTGTGACGCCCGGAGCCTCTTGCTGACCTCTGTCCGTCTTAGCACAGGTCGCATCGCACCATTTCTTCCCGGATCGTTCTTACTGCCAGGGCCGCTTGGTCCGGTGAGGCGATACCAGAAGCCAGGTTCCCTTGAGCGGGTTGTACCGGCGGTGGGAAATATCGTCGAGAATCTTGTCAGGCATCACGCTTAACGTGGGCGCGGCTGTCCAAGTGAATTCTTGCGGTTGATGTTGGCGGATGGCGGAGTAGTTGTGCGACAGGTCAAGATGCAGCAATGGACATTCGCACACGGTCCACCAAGTACTTCACGGAGCAAGGTAGAAGCGGACGAAGACTCGGCGAGTGAATATTATTTAAACGACCACGTTCTTCGGCTTTCTACAAATCTGGTTAAGTCCAAGCAGAAGACGTGCCTCCAGCCCTCCCACATCCTCGGCAGGTTGCGGCCGAGACCATGCAATGGCACCCGGGAGTGACAGACGGCTTGGGTTGTCATAAAACACCTCAACTCACCCAGTGACGTCCCATCCTTGCAGAGTGGACAGTGAAGAAATGCCCCGCGCAACCCCACCATCGACGAGGCGCGCCATTGTGGTTGCGGGTTGCTGGACGGTCGGATTAGCGGCGGGAAACTGGCGGAATTCTTGCAGTGAGGTGGAACATGATATTTCAGAAGTGGCCGTAGCGACTGGCGAGAATCGGATAGTAGACATGGCGCATTAGAGCTGATTTTCCTTCATCTGCCCATACAACGACGAGGGCTGCCAAGTGCGCGCAAAGGACCGAAAAGAGACGGACAAAATCAAACTGGGAAGGCGGGGATGGCGGAGCCGGCTTGCAGGTGTGACTTCTGCCAGCTATTAGAGGTTTCCGTTCCCCCTCTCCAGAGATGTGAGGTACTAGTATTACCTAAGGTAGTAAGTAGGTAACGACAGACTTAGTATTAATGCTTACATAGTATGGCTTGAAGGTGTGGCACATGCAGCGAGGAAAGCTCGAGCCACACTTCTGCCTCAGGTACCCAGATCCAACAGTGATCCAAGCGTCGGCCGCACTTCGGGTCATCACTGCCTCCAGATCCCGTCATTGGATCCCCGGATTCGCTCCTCCCCAATCGTGTGGAAGCCTGGCTGTTTCGATGCTCAATCCGCAAAGCGTCAATGTCAACACAGCGCGAGCGACACCCCGAAGTCCATCGATATTCATCCACAACCAGCATCTTTGCTGCTGAAAGAATACGCCGACCGCGTCGAGACAGTACACGCAATTCCTAACACCTCCCATGCCCGCTGCCTCACCGCGATAACCCGTCCGTCGTCGTACCAGGGGCTGGCCTTTACGTCCCCACCGCAGCCCTGGACGCAATGGGCGTCATTAGAAAGAAGACTGTCACCCGGGGTGGTGAGGGTGGTGTAAAATATCACTGCGATATTTGCTCTGTAGACATTACGTCGACTGTGAGTGCTTTGTCTGCTTTCCTCCTGCGCAGCCGTCATGAGTCCCCGCCGAGACTTCGGCGCATCATTCTGCTCTATGCGCGTCATACTAACGGCTTTGTGTTGACAGGTTCGCATCAGATGCGCCCATACCGCCTGCAACGACTACGACCTCTGCGTGCAATGCTTTTCACAAGGCAAGTCTAGCTCGAATCACAAACCAGAATCACATCCGTACCGCGTCATCGAACAAAACTCGTTTCCAATCTTCGATCGCGACTGGGGCGCCGATGAGGAACTGCTGTTACTCGAAGGAGCAGAGATATATGGCTTGGGGTCATGGGCCGACATTGCCGACCACATTGGTGGCTTCCGGCACAAGGATGAGGTCCGAGATCACTACCTCAAGGTGTTCGTCGAGTCGCCGAGGTTTCCCTTGCCGAAACGGTGTAGTCCGCACGACAACGAGCTTGCGAACGAAATCTCTAGGGAAGATTTCCAAGCAAAGAAGAAGCGTAGGATTGAAGAGCGCAAAGAGGCTGCCAAGAATGCGCCAACATTACAGCCCAAGACGAAGCCGACTGCGTCGGTACCGGCTTGTCACGAAATTCAGGGATACATGCCAGGCCGCCTGGAGTTCGAGACGGAATACGCCAACGAGGCCGAAGAAGCGGTGCAACTCATGCAATTCGACCCCGGCGACGGTCTGAACCCTCGAACGGGCGAACTGGAGCCGGAGATGGAACTGAAGCTCACCGTCATGGATATCTACAACTGCCGCTTGACGCAACGTGTCGACAGGAAGAAGGTCGTCTTTGAGCACAACTTGCTCGACTACAGAGAAAACACCAAAGTTGAGAAGAAGAGGAGCAAGGAGGAACGAGATCTGCTTAACAAGGCCAAACCGTTCGCGAGGATGATGAACCATGACGACTTTGAGAGCTTATGTCAGGGCCTCATCGACGAACTCAATCTGCGGCAGGCCATCACGCAGCTCCAAGAGTGGCGCAGTATGCGCATTGGCGACCTCAGGAGCGGCGAAAAGTACGAGAGCGAGAAAGTGCAGCGAGCACAAAAGGCGGTCCCGATGGGCTCTATGGATAGGGAACGCATGGCCTCGGCTCAGCGTAACAAAGCGGCGGCGGTTCCCGATCCTCCAAGCGGCGCTGCCTTGCTCGTCGCGCCAGACCTACCAATCCGGCCCGCGCCGGCGACAAACGGTACCAATGGCGTGGATGAAACCGAGGCAGAGAGCAAGTCGCAGACGAACGGCACCAACGGAACTGCCACGAACGGTACCGTCGTCGTGGCCAACGGCGCAGCACCAACTGGTCCGGTAACACGGCAGAAGTACATGGCACAGGCTCTTCCCGGCGTTACACCACTTCCGCTCACTCAAGATGGGGCACCGGATCTGCATCTCCTCACACCAGAGGAAGCCAAGCTCTGCGAGGTGGTGCGGCTGCAGCCGAAGCCCTACTTGATGATCAAAGAGCAAATACTCAAAGAGGCACTGAAGAGCAACGGCACGCTTAAAAAGAAACAGGCCAAGGAGATTTGCAGGCTCGACTCGCAAAAGGGCGGCCGCATTTTTGAGTTCTTCATCAACGCTGGGTGGGTTGGCCGAGCATGATGCTGTGTGGTGGCCGGCGATGTGCAACACGATTACAAATTCTCGTCTTTAGGCGTGGCTGGCAGGCCCTGATTTTGGAGTAGCGGAGGTTTCGATTTCGATGTAATCATGTAGGTTTTAGAGATACCAATCCAAGAGCGTTGCCCCAGGACCTCGTTCCCAGTCTGCCTGCCTTGAGTTGAGGGCCACAAGCTGGGACACATGACGTTGAGTAATGTGTGACTTGGAGTCGCTGTCGAAACAACATCAGCGCTCACTTTTTGAATGCGGCACGTGGATCATCCCAACTACCATGTCGTAGATCAGACCTGGAGCATCATTTCGCTTCACTGTGCAGCATCCCGGCCCATGCCACTCGCGTGGAACGGACAGCAAGGTTTTCCGGGATGCGAGCTATGGCCGCCGTTTGAATTGGCTTTCGCGTACCGATGCATCACCGTGAACAGGTTCTGAATGACATGATTTTAAAAGGGTGGACGGCCACCGGGTATATTGGTCCACTCGACGTGAGAATTAACAGTCAACACTTGAGTTGCTTTTGTTCATGCCTAACCCATCCGATTCTCGATGCCCAGCACGCTCCTTCCTTTCTCTCCAAGTGACGACCCATCCAGAAGCATGAAAATGATTGTTTCCATCCTGATACCGTTTACAGCATCATGGCACCAACGATACCGGCAGCGGCAGCGGCAGCGGCGACCAAGACACCAGTCTCTCTGGGCGCGGCGTTGAACGAGGCAGTAGTCGAAGCAGCACCTTCGGTAGCAGTGCCAGTGGCCTCGTCAGCTCCAGTCTCGGTGGCAGCCTCGGTAACGGTCGCGGTGGCGCTGGCAGTAGCGGTAGCAGTAGTAGTGGCAGTAGCAGTAGCCGCGGCAGAACCACCGATGATGCCTGCCAGGGCGGTAGAGCAGATGGCGCCCTCAAAGGGGCCGACGAGCTCGCTGAAGAGCGGGATGTCGGAGCAGGCGGCGTAGATGGACGAGATCTCGGTGATGTGCTTGTCGGCCCAGCTCTGGAGGGCGGAGCTGTAGCTCGTGATGACCTGGCCGGCGGAGCCCGTGATCTCGGGGAAGACGCAAGGGTCCGTGATCTCAGGGATGCTGACGTCCGTGGCGGTGGCGAGGTCGGTGGGGACCTCGGGGAAGTCGGCGGTGAGCGTCGCGTGGGCCGAGGCGGCGGCCATGCAGGCGTTCTCGTCGCGAACGTCGAGGGCGCGGGCGAATTTGACGGGGAAGGTGCCTGAGATGTCGTGGATGGCGAGGGCGCCGGCGGCGAAGGCGAGGATGAGCTTGGACTGCATTGTGGGCGGTTTGGGGGTTGTGAGGGTGGGAGATGAGGTAAGGCAGTGAGAGTGAGGTTTGGGGTGAGAGAGGGTGATGTGTGGAAGTTTGTAAGACCCAAGTCACTGGTGGTGAAGTCGGAAGGTGAAGTCGTAAGGTGAAGTCGCAGAGGTGAAGTCATGGAGGTGAGGTCAAACGTGAGCCCACCCAAAGTGGGAAGGAAGCCTTTTAATCAACCTCACTCACCACCCCCTGGCTCCTTCCTCGACAGATAGAGTGCGGTCGAGCCTTTCGCGTTTGCAGCGCCTGGTCCAGATTACCTCCACCATCCAACGGTCAAGTCTACCTGATCAGTATTCTTCTCATGACGCCCGAGACGACACGGCGCTAGGGTGCCGAGAGGTCTGATTCATCTCGTTTGGCAGCGCGCCCCTGAACGCCAGCTGGGCTCGGCTTGGCTCTGCTGCCTACAGAAGCGGCTGGCCGTGATGCAATGATCGGCAGACGCTGCCTTCCGGCCATGTGGTCAAGATTACAGCTGCCAGGGGCTTTTACCGGATAGATGTTGCGAGAAGGGCCTAGCTGGATGGAAGTCCGGCATGAGAAACACGCATACGAGCGGGTGGCTGCGATGCTGCGGCGCCAACGATGGTTGTCACGTAGCGGGTACCGGTGCCTGGCATGCGGATTGCTCTGGCGATGAAAGACAGTTGCAGAGGTATTTTGGATGTTCTCTACAAGTGCCCGGATGTGGGTGATGGGTCATCGTTTCGATAGATTTCGTCTACCTTATTGAGCACTGAGACAGGGATGAGAAGTCAATGTCCATGGCGATGCCCACGGATCTCCAGTGTTCTCGCCCAGGTGTCCCCCTATTCCCTGCTTTTGTCTCCTCGTGTTGAGTGACGCGGTGTTCCAACCAATGGAAACACTCCGATGTGGGAAATTGCGTTGCGACTCTTCTCGGTCGTGATGGGGTTCAAGATGGGTTCTCGGCCGTCTGATTCGCTGGATGGGTGACTATGGGGTCTGGAAGGATTTGAGCCTGGGGCTCAGGAGCCAGCTGGAACCGTGGAGCTTCGTCTCCGGTTTTTGTTCTCTGGCGAATACATACCACTGATATCCGTACTGCGTAAAGCCGAATCGAGATATCAACGTCGGGATTCAACTGCCCCGTTGCACGACGCCTCGACGCTAGCTAGTAGTGCTGAGGGCTCTCCCTCCCGCTAGCTACGGCTTGGCTAATCAGATTCATCGTCGTCTCACCGGCAGAAGCTGTGTCGCGCTGTTTATGTTGGTTGTGGTACCCAAAACGCCGCACAACTCTGCCCAGACGCGTTCTTCAGAGTGTGGTGATGTTTACGTTGGGCTATGTGCCGGCGCAATTCATATGCTGCTGCTTATTACATTGAGAGCTGTAATAGACGACATCAAAATTGTTTCGAGAGGTAGGCTATGACAGGCATATTCTTCGCCTGCATACCCGTTGTACAATACTTGCGTGGGCCTCAAAGTGCCGGATCCATCCCATTATCAGACTGCAACTGGTCTGCCGCCTAGCAGTTTTTCAGCGTGTACGGAACTCGGCTGGTATTTCATTATCTGTCGATACAGCTGAATAAAGAGGATGATACCACCATACTTATGCCCTTGAGACACTCTTCCTCGGCAGCGTAGGCCTGTCCCGGGACGGCCATATAACCGTCAAAACGAATCCAGAGGATCAACAACCTCGATTCTACAAACCCAAAAAAGAGTGGCGACACCTCACACCCACCTCCATGGCCTTCTTCTCACTCGCTACCCAAAGTCCCGTCATACCTGGCACACAGGCGCAGCCAAGCTTCCACAAGCCCGAAGTCCCTATTAGACTCCCTCGCGGTGGAAGCCACGAATGCCGAAACGCTCAGCCATTCGTCGCATGGCGCTCGGTAGGGCTGACATGCGTCTCTAAACCCGGCGATCTTATTCAGTCCTCGGGGCTTTTGTTGACGTAGGAAGTACGGCCATCTGGCTTTTTTTTTTTGGTGCTTGCATTGCCTCCTGCACCCTCGACGTCAGAGAATCCGCCGTGTCCGGGAGGATGTTGGTACTGGTCATTTATAAAGGGAGGGTCTCGCAGCGTGGGAAATTTGGCTTGTAGGAGAGTTGGTTTTCCTGTATTTCGGCCTTCATCCATACACCATCTCAGTCAATATGAAGACAGCAGCTTCGTCTATCGCTACTTTGGCGGGCCTGTTCGTCACGCTGGCACAGGCTCACGTTGCCATTACCTATCCTGGCTGGAGAGGAAACAACCTCGGATCAAATGAGAAATATCCATTCGGTCTTCAATGGATTTATCCATGTGCGCTCTTGGACAATCAAGGACGGGAAGAATCAATGGCTGACACATACCTACCGCAGGCGGCGCCATGGACGTGACGCAGAACCGCACTCACTGGCCCATCGACGGCGGTTCGCTCGCCATCCAGCCCGGATTCATGAGGGGCCACGAGAGCGCCCTCATGTACGTCAACATCGGCCTCGGCGAGGAACCGCAAAACTACACGACCGTGCTGGTCCCCATGTTCCACCTCACATGTCCCACGAACGAGGCATACAATGGCACGTTCTGCCTGCCAAAAATCCCCCTGCCGGACGGAGTGACGCCGAGGAACGGTGACCTGGCCTCGATTCAAGTCGTACAGGCGGCGAAGCATGGAGGCGCTCTATACAGTGTGAGTCTCGCGTCATCTAGACAATATCGAGGCTTTGTGGTCTGACTGGGTGACAGTGTGTCGACATCATCTTCACCGACGACGAGTCAGAGGTCCCGTCCGTCACAGAAGACAACTGCTTCAACTCTACTGACCTCAAGGTGGAGGCTGCGGGCATCGCGATCAACTCTGCGCCCATTACCGAGCCTACGGTCACGGCTGTTACAACACCAAGTCCAACACCAACGAGCGGTGGATCAAAGATGATGGTGTCGCTATCAGGGCTCGTGGCTCTGATGTTCTTGATGTAGGTAATCTCGGCATGATGCAGCGTTTGAGGACGGGAGTGCCCGGGGTGCTCGACTCGGATGACGAGCCGAATGACAATGTTGTATCGAGACGTCACCGTTGAACTTGGGTTTCTCCAAAAATACTAGACTACAAAAGTCTGGATCAGAGGTGTTGCAAGCACTGGTCAATGTTCACCAATGCCATGGCTGTCTCGTCAAGGGCTGGGCGTCGGGTGATGAAAAGCTGGGCGACTCCATATCGGCTGGCAGAGTTTGGTATCTTGTGCCATAACGTTACTGCTGGTACACATAAATTGATGTTGAGATTGACGAAGTAGTTCTCCACGTGACACTGGTGGCGACCAGCTCCACGACATAGTCCGAGAAGATATCCAACGTCAAGCAAGCCACCATGCACTCCGCTCGGCTTGAAGGTCGCACCTGACAGTAAACAATGTCATTCTACAATTCAATAGATGTTGAATGGGAGGTTCGAGTGCTCTCTACCAGCGGCATCGTCGACATCAATACCGAAGATATTGAACAGAAGCCAGTATCTGACAGGAATTCTGAACGTATACAACGCACTATCAGGACGGTTGATTTCCGTGATTGGACCCCGTTATGTCAAAACTTCACCAGGCAAGTTGACCTAGACACCAGCCACCCGACTAGCACTAACCGAATGTGGATGGAACACAGTCTCCCAACAACCGATGCGACGAGGAAGCTGTTCATACCGCGCCTCTCGGGCTCAACTGGGACTATTACCATGTCGATAGCTTGCCTGGCATAGTGACGGTAAGACCAAACACACCGTTCCGATCGAAGACGAGTCTTTCATCATTGGAAATAACCTCTACCGCGCTATCCACTTGCTCCGGAGTCGAGTGGACTACAGCGGAGATCGCATGTTGTGGGTTAATGTTACCTGTATCAATCGGCATGTCACGGCCAAACGCGTGCAACAAGGTAAGGGAATGGGCGAACTTTATGGGCTCTCTGCGTCATCCGACTTCGGGACCGGCCCCTGTTAAGGCACATCAACCCGCAACACATCTTTGGTGTGGCGGGAATGGTGCTCTCCGTCGAGTTCACCGACCGCGTTTCCGTCATCTCGAGAACCATTTGCTGATATAGTCGGCTGCGGCTACCAGGGGGACGCAGAGTCAGACCAAACAGGAGTTCTCCGCCGGCTGACGTCTCGCGCCACGATACCCTTGGACAAGGTGTACATCGTCAAGATTCAATGAGTATGGAGTACGGAGCTTTCCGGCTCTCGCAGTTGTCCACTACAACACGACCCTTGACGAGACCCGAGAGCGGCCTAATGATCCAGCTTCGCGGGGATTCCTCTCCAGTACTCGATGGCTTCCCTCCGGATGTCATCTCGCTCGATCCAGGTCCCATTTTGGCTGACCTTGACCTGCCACCCCAAGTTGTCTGAACCAGGCTCTGCGTACTTCTTCCACTCAACGGCGCTTTCCCACTTGTGCGTGTTGGGATCCCCGCTGGCGACGAAACTCGCGTAGTACCCGGCCAGCACCTTGCCTGCCTCAGGGAATTGAGTTCCCGGATCCGCATACGCATACGGAACATCCGCCACGTGCGAGATGCCGAGATACGGGGTGACGCTGTTGTTGGTGTTCCAATGCAACTTCCAGACTGGGATTCCGGCCGCGGAAAGTCGGTGAGCAGTCTCCTGAGACGCACTGATGTACGAGGTATCGCCGTAGACGGCAGTGAGGCGAGTGAACTGAGTCGACTGGCCACGGGCATCCGAGTACTCGGTGCCCGGATGGGTTTCGGGATCGGGGTAAAGACGTGAGAATTTCTCGCGATCGCTAGCGGTGAGACCGGGGTAGAGATTCGAGAGCCAGCCCCAAGCTTGGTCGTCTGTGGTCAGGTTGGTTGGGGCGTACATGCTGCCCTCGTCGGTGATGAAGGAAGTCAAGGCTGGTGAATGATTCCACGAACCAGAGTCCCAGGTCTCAGACGGGGGACGAGGAATGATGCTGGCATCTGTATTGAACCACGGTCAGCTTAAATCAACGTCCTGAAGCGAATGTGCTCACCGGAGACTGGCTGAAATGGATGAGTGCCGTTGTAGCGGTATTCCGCGAGCAACGCAGTTGATGTCTTGTCGATGAGTTGCACGTCAAGCGACCTCAGACACTTAAGCACAACATCAATGTCATCTGAGTTCTCGCAGCCCACTCTTTCCAAGAATTGCTCGTGCTGTCTGATAATCAGAGGATCAGAGGCATTCGGGAATGAACGGCCTGTCGGTCCACCCGACTGAAAGATGGCCTGTTGAAAAAGCTCTTCGCCAGGCGCGAAAGGGTTATGGTAGTGAAACCCAACAGAATGTGCTCCCGCAGACTTGCCGCCCAGGGTCACTCGGGTAGGATCGCCGCCGAATGAAGATATGTACTTGTTGAGGAAGCGCAGCAATTGGTGTTGGTCTTGCAGGCCAAGGTTGACTTGGTTTCTTTCTGCCAGGAGAGGCGAGGCGAGAAACCCAAGCGCGGCGAGCTTTGGTGGGGTTAACACGATGTAAGAGTCAAAACGAGTGAAATTTGACGTACTCTGTAGTTGAATGTGACAACAATGATCGGCTCGGTGGAGGCCGCCACGAAAGATGCACCGTCCCAAGTGATTCCGGCCGAGTTGCGAAAGAGACCCTAATGCTCCGGTCAGAAAAGCAGTTTTCCGACAGCATAGACTCAGTATAGTAGCGCGTACTCCGTGAATCCAAATCAGCACCGGTAGCTTCGTGTCCAACCCAACCCCCGCAGGCCGATAGACGTTGAAATTGAGACAATCTTCGCCGTACTCCACGTCGCCCTTGACGAAGGGTATCAGGTTCGAGTTTCCCGGCTCTTGAATGCAGACTTTGCCGTAAGACCTGGCATTGCGGGTTCCGTTGAATGCTGGGGGCCATCCCACTGGTGAGAAGCGGAGGTCGCCGATCGGTTGAGTAGCATAGTCGATTCCATACCAGACGTCCACGGGTTTCGAGAGCGGGTAGCCAGATGTAGTTTCGTTCAAAGTTGTGCCGATGAAGGACCCGTACGATGGGATCTCAATAGTGAGACTGCCGTTTGACGAACTGGGACTGGCATAAGACGCTGATGCCAAGACGAGACTGGCAATGAGCCTCCTAGTGGTGTTCCGTGCTAACATGGTGGCGACCTCAAAAGACTCGCAGCCTAGACGTTTTGGAAACCGCTCAAGAACGCCTTTGTCACTACGAGTGACCTTCTCCCTGGAAGTTTTATATACTGGCCGAGGAAAGTGATATCCGGCCAACTTGCCGCCGAACACCGGCGATGTGTCCCTCGTGGTACTGTAGCACCCTTTTAGGTCCCACCGCGACGAGGAGCGTTCCCCGCTTCGACATTGATAACGCGACTGCTGGTCAAATGACGAGATTTACGGTATGGGCTCTGGCTCCGAAGAAACCGCGAGGCCCAAGTGGATCACATTAATCGTGGCTCCGTAATCGGTGACGGTTTGCGATTCATCAACTCCCTGGCCGAAAGGCTGGCGAAGTGTGACCTGCTACAACTATTCGACTGTACGTGTATTCACAACGACAGACATTTCAGGGCTATCTCGGGCCAATGATGAGTAAAAGACTGGCTCGAAAGGTGATATCAGCATTCATCTTCACGAACTGTGAGACCTAGACCTGTTGACGTTGGAAGAGCTACGAGAATCCACCTTTTCTTCCGTTTGAGAAAGCACATCTTTCACTAATTCGTTCTGTCAGAAATCAGCGTTATCACGCTGCTGGCAGGGTCTGTCTTGTATCCCAAGAGGAGAATATCAATGGCAGACTGTCTCTGCCATATACTAGACCCAACACGACGCACCAGCTGCCTGCTGTAACCTGAATCAACTGCTTGCAGATCTACCAGCATACCCTGTTGTGACTAGTGGATCATTTGAAACTCTGCTCTTTGCTTAGTTATTTCCCTATAAATAGGTTAGAATCGTTTGTGTAGACGATAAATCTGAAAGACGTAATAAGGCCTGTCTCAAACCATCTCCTTCACGACCGGAATTCTGTACCAGACCGAGACGTCTTGGAAAAGGGCAACTTAGATCGGGGAAAGGCTCCTGGCCTGCAGTATTGATCAACGGAACGTAAATATTCAAGTCAGTTGGGTCTTAAATGCAGAGCATAGGGGTTTGATAGTCTTGTGTAAGGATTGTGTCCCGCCACTGACTCCTGGGTTCATCGGCAGCTTGACGAACAACACAATGGCTTATACGCTGCAGAGTAAACGTATCGTGTGGGAAGCGAGACAGGGAAGCGAGAAAGGTCGAGTAGAAGCTTTTACGCAATTCAACAAAACGCCAGCGTGTCCTACATAAAGATGAATTTCACATCCCATAACTCATATTGAACGCTATTTTCCCTCATTTCGCCATTGTCGTCGTGTCATAACTAGCTCAGTGGCTCAGAACTTTTCAAATGAGGATGGCCTGCCTCACATCCAGATAAACATGGACGTGAATAAGGCGATAAACACCATACAGGAGCCCGCGGTGATGAAGGATGCTGCGCTCCGGCCGTTGCCGCCGTTGTTTCCGTTGTTACCTCCTCCATTGTTACCGTTGTTACCGCCGTTGTTGTTGCCGCCGCCGCCTCCTCCACCGCCTCCTCCGCCTCCTCCGCCTCCTCCGCCTCCTCCATCCTTGCCATCCTTTTGCATGTTCAACGTGAAGAACGTGCCGCCGATGGGTTTCTTGAGACCGGCTTGCTTTCGAAACTGGGTGAGCTGCAGGGAGTTAGTGTCGTCATCAGACGAAAGGGATCTCTCGTCTGGGCCTTACGTTGAAGTTTTTGCGAGTCATCTTGTCCAATCCAACCATGTCGAAGCTCATCTTGTTCAGCTTTTCCGGTTGCGCATAGAGAAGGTAGATGTATCGGTGCATGCCGCTGCCGGACTTGGGCTCGGGGGGCATGTACTCGTTGAAGGCCGGAGTGGAGTTGGTCATGATCATGGCCGACGGGAGCACGGCCGATTTCGTCTGTTCGACAGTGAAGTTTCCGGCCAGATAGTGACGCATGTTCCGCTCGCTCGGGTTCTCTCTCGATGGGGAGTCGGGCCCGATCTGTTTGGTTTAGTCACACGTTTTTGACTTTGGAGCGTTGAAGTAGGGCCTCACCATGTGAATGATGAATCGCGAATTCCGGGTGATGTTGCGAGCGTTCATAATGTTCTCCACGCTGAATTCGAACGGAAACTTGACTTCCTTCATCTTGAGCTTGATACCAGGCATCAACAGCCCTTTGTCCCCGTCACTCGCCGCGTATCCCGCATAGAAAGAGACCATCGGGTCAAAGGAGCCCATGACCTCGGGCACGATCCCGCTCTCCATGAAGGCCTGGTGGAACTCGGAGGTGGACATGCTCCGCGGAGGCATGTCGTTGTGGGCGACAGCCACTGACGCGAGCAGTGCCACGACGTTGATGATGCTCTTCATTTTTGGTGACTGGTGTGACGACGAAAGGTTGCGCGTTCAGCTGCGGCGAGATATGGGCGCCAGGCACCAGATGAAATACAGCAAGGGAGAGAACAAGGGGAGGACCTGCAACGAATCGGACCCGCTGGCAATCCATGGTCATCAGAGTTGGGTCTAACGGACTTAAATGACCATCGTCGGTCAACCAGCTCAGCAACACTACCCCTGGCATCGCGGCATCACGGGCCAAACATCAGCCTGATGTCCTGGATCTCGACGTGCGCCAGATGGACCGAATATGCTCTCGCTACGAGACACCAAACAATGAGGCTATTAGACTTCCCGACACTGCTCGAATGGCTGGACGTGCGCGGGGTGCCGCACTTTAAATCTCGTCGTGTGTGTCCAGGTATGTGCTTCAAAAGTTTCAGGAACAGGCGTATCCCCACCACCACCATGGGATCACCAAGTGGCCGGCGTGAGATCAAGCTTTTTGGACGAGGCAGGTGTGTTGTTTCCAGTATCCCGGCAGCATTGACCATGTGTCGCAAAGTAGTTGGATGCGCCGAGGAAGAAGCTCGTGGTGCTGACCCAGCTCAGCAATGGCCATTTCGTGGGCGTGCCGCGTGAAGGGCTGAAGACCAAGTCCGTGGACTGCCTGTCATCGCGTGATTGCATAAAGGACCCTCTAAATGACTAAACTCGGCTTTGAAAGACCCTGCAACAGATGGCTATAGGCGAACAGACAGCTGAACCTTGAAGAAGCCTACAATCTTACAGCCTTGTAAGAAGGAAGGGTCGAGCGTTTATGATCCTCAGTGTTGACCTCGTCAACACGGCGACCAACTGGGGTGCAGTGAGGTCGACCAAGGCCTCCACGAGCTCTTGCTTCTCGACGAAACCTAACACCGATGACGAGAAGTCCGAACTGAACCTTTTCAGCCGCGTAGTTACGGCCGGGCCGGATTTCGAGTCGCGATGTACGCTTCGCCTGAGCGACCGAGCAAAAGTGCGTTTGCCCGCACAGATGGAGGAGACCACCAGTAGACTGGCTCAGAGCTAAAAGAAGAGCCTTCACAGGTCTAGAGTGTGGAGGTAAAGCGACAGATATACTGAGAGTGGTCCTCTCGAAACATTGTGTTCGAAACCAACTGTGGTGCGCCCACGTGTGCGAGACGTTGATCTGGGCCAGGGAGTCCGATTAATACAAGTTCCACATACTGAAGACCACCAGCTGAAGTTTCTGCCCGTCTAATATTACACAGCCACCCAGACGAATGGATGTCAAGACGAGAAACGGAACTGTTTCAACCCGCCAAGAAAGTCAATGAGGCTGGAACCTAATTGATAAAGTCTGTCCATGTTCGACTGGTCATTGAATCCGTGCAACTTCATTCGGCGGGGAGCGACGCGCTGTATGTCGGACGGAAACTTCACCCGGCCACTCTTCCTTGTTCTTCCTCACCTTCACCTTACTTAGCAACCCACGGGCTGGACGCAGTAGACAAGAGAACCGCTCGGATTGGTGGCAGTCACTTGATACAGCTTAGCCTTTTGTTGCGATGATTCATAAACATATGCGACTGTAGGCTCACATCCCAAACCATGGAGAAGGGATCCCAGTGCGGATCAGAGCGAGGGGCATACTCTATCACGCTTACGATCTCGTCCGGCCGCTCTTGTCCGTTCACATTGCTTCGGAAAGGCGTAGGTCATGTCCATGCCTAAGTTCAAGTGATTAGCGCCATGATCTGCTTTTCCACACCATCGCATACTAGGTGAGAGACGATGCGTTGGGGCGAGTGTGATGAATCGCCCGCGACGCCGGGACTGGTCCGAATCTGGCCATCCCGCGTCTACAGTGCAGACGGAACCCAGGCGGCGATCTGGCCATGACTTACTGTGTATATCCGAGTTCCGGGGTCGCTTGTTGGGCGTTGCGGGTCGACCTTCAAGGACCACCGACGATGTGAGGCGGCTGACTCCGGTGCACACGCTCAGCAGGGGCTAGAGCTGGTCGTAGCAAAATGCGATGAAGTTGTCGATGGTGATTTCGTTGTTTTCCTCAAAAATTCGGTCTTCTATGCCGCCCGGCACTAGCAGGATGTCAAGGGTGGGCGCACTGATAAAGTCGCGTGTTGCCATGATGCTGGCATCGATGGTGTCTGCGCGGAGCCCCGGAGTTGCCCTGCTGGTCGGATCTTGCACTGAAACTGGCCCGACCTAGTGTGCGATGATGGATAGAGTGATTTCCTGACGGATGGAAAAACGTCACGTGGTGAAACTTTCTCTTGGATACTGGGACATGTAGAAAAGAAATATCGACAAGGCCGCAGACTGTTACATCCAAAGGTTAATAATCTGGGAAGACCATCCACACTCAAATTGAGCACTCGTTTCACAAACATCATCTGTTCATCAAAACCTACAATCCTAGGCGGAATGCTTGATTCGTCTCTGACATGTGAGCCTGGACCCACGACGCTGCCCAGAGCTCCTGGCACCTGGCGCACCGGGAAGAGGATGGGAAAACCAGAGTTCCATTCAGACGTATGAGAAACAGCAAGTCGTGATTGAGTTCCTCACGATGGCGAAGTTGAACATGACTAGTTCCAACAATATGCATAATGTTGCTATTAATTGCAGTTTGACTCATGCTTTTAACCTTGTGTCTTTCTCTAACTATGAAGCAACTTTGTGACTGTTCCACGGCCTCTCCCACGCAACGATCTGGTGTGGTGGTGGTCAATGGCAAAGTCTGCAGTTATTGGGAGCAACAGAGAGAAAGCCAAAGAGAGAACTTCTGCATCTCGCAATTTTATCGAAAATTATTAATCCGCTGATTCCTTTGACCTGCAGAAAGAAGGATAGTCAATACGATGAGTCGGCATCGGACCCCGATAAATCGGCACAAGACATCTGTCCGATCCACTTTATCGACCCACTCCGGCGCCGTGTCCGCCTCCGATCGCCGTGACGTGCAATCGGCCAGGCCATAGTCAAAGGACACTCGTGAAGCAGAAAACATGACTGAGCACGACACCGAGTCGATGTGCACTGAGAGCACATCAAGTAGATGGAAGCTGTCCCGACGCCGACATATAATCGAAGCCGAGGATCAAGAGTCTAGTCGCCAGCTGGCAAATCGATCACAATCTATGCAACTATCGACTCTGAAATGCTGACGTGTATTCGCTACCCTGCCAATCCTTCCGGCGACTTTCTCGGGCACTTACTGTTCAGAGCTGAGTAGATCATAAACAGGCCATCACGTATAAATCGCAGCAAAAATTCTCATTGAAGAATGCAAACCTCCACCTGTTTTGTCCCTCATACGCAGAGTTGTAGCACAGCCCTTCAACTAAAGCAAACTCACCCATACAAGCATCCGACACCTCAAGCAAGAATTTCGGAGCTCGCCCTTTGACATGGATGACTGGGAACAACAGCTCGTCAACATTAGTCGGAACATCATGGGCCCGCTCAACGCTCGAGTTCTCCGTCAGATGGGGCTCGGGCAGACGACCACAGCCCCCATTGCGTTTCTCGAAAATGCTTGCCAAGCGGCTCCGGCAGTGCAGGAGCTCTTCAAGACTGTCAATCGGAATGTTTTGAGCGAAAGCTTGGTCCTTTTTGGCGACAAGGAACAGAAAATGGTGGACTTGTTTGAAAAAAGGGTCGAGTGCGAGGGGTGGACGGGCGCCAAGGGTATGCTCGTTGACACTTCTGTCAGTATTTCCCCCCTTCTATCTTTCAAGAGCCAACTCTGACGCTTCACTTCTATAGACGTCCGGCCTTGAGGATAGCTCCTTGACGCATATCGTCGCAGGGCTGACGCTGCACCTGGCGCCGTCGCCTGACGACGTAGTCAACGACGCAATCCGCATCCTCAAGCCCGGTGGCGTTTTTGGATGCACTACGCCGCATTCCTCGCACACTGATGGGTGGATGACAGACCTCAAGGCGGCTTTCGAAACGTTCCCATTCCACGCGCCGCTGTCTGACAAGGAGAGGAGCCAGATCACCGAGTTTGGAAGGTGGTATGATGAACTTTGGGTTGAAGAATACCTCAAGTCAAAGGGGCTCGCGGACGTTCAGGTAGGCATTGAGAATGGAGCTGTTGAAGTCAAGAACGCGAAACATTGGATCGAGGTTTTTGGGCCAGCGGTCGCGTGGATCGTTGCAAGCGAATGGGACGAGAAGCTGAAGGAGGAGCATCCCCTGAGTGAGGTCCACCAGCTTCTCGAGACGTTTTTGGAGAAGAAATACGGGGGCGAAGGTTGGAACGTCAAGTCTGCCATCATCGTGGGAACCGGAACTGTCTGCAAGTGAAGGGTACGAGAAAAGCGCATTTTCTGTACATTCTCCCGGCGCACCAGCGAAGCTTGTGTGTCTGTTCGGTATGTAGGTTCATTCTTCTTTGCCATAGAAGTAGAGGTATTTTTGCCAGTCTCATCGATTCAACGGAGGACAAGAGCGCAAATAATGGACGCCATCCCATGAACGATGACTGGCTGTGTAAAGGGACACATGAACCATTCAAACATGTGTCATGTGCCGAGAGTAGATGCTTTAAAAGCCCTCAGCTGGGAGCAGCACTTTAGAGACTACAGCGACATCCGAGATCGTCCTACAGGGGGGGGGGGGGGGG
>RYZW01000299.1:0-13816 GCA_004367215.1 Colletotrichum trifolii | reverse complement strand
GGGGGGGGGGGGGGGGGGGGGGGGGGGGGGGGGGGGGGGGGGGGGGGGGGGGGGGGGGGGGGGGGGGGGGGGGGGGCACAATCTGACGACTTGCATATCACAGGAATTGACGATTGGCTGTACTTCGTAGGCTGGGTTCTTTTAGCAAGCCAGAAACTGGTAGGAGTACGACATTCAGCTTGGCATGCAGAATGGCGTCCAATCATCAACATATCTAGCTAAAAGGACCTCACAGAGCAGAAACAGTTTGACCAACGCATGTTGAACTCAGGCAGTGGTTGGGCTTTCAAGCTCTTGTCGGCCTGATCGTTCGCCTGATGGTTCGCATTTCTTGCCAATCAACAAATAGACATAAAAGAACAAAATTCTGCTGAAAGGGTTTTCTCTCTGGTGATCTCTAGTCTCTTGCTTTCCACTGTTTTCCAATAGCGCTTGGCTGAGCTCAAGAACCAATCCAAGTCAATAATTTCAAGCAACTTCATCAGCCGACTTATTTCAAGATGGACTTCTCAACCGCTGTGGCGACAGACTTATTCCTTGATTTTGGCGACAACGATGACCTAGGCGTTCTTGCTGCACTTTCACACAACGATCCAGAAATGATCGATGCTTCACCTTACGCTCGACCACCCGCTTTATTCTCGCCGACTCTCGTCCTCCGTCCTGCCACGCCAGCACCTCCGGCCAATGACGACATTCGGAATCGAGATTCCACTTGGAGCTACGCGACTGGACAAAGACCACCATACCCGGAGACGTCGCGCGATTGGCTTTCCAAGAAAGAAGTCATCCGACGTTTATACCTGGTCGACAACCTGCCTTTGCGGGAGATCGTAGACATCATGGCAAAAGAACACGCCTTTCTTGCAACGTAAGCAACCACTCTGGGAGTATTATAGCAGAGAAAGTAACCAATGTCGTTTAGAGAGAGGATGTACAAGAGGCGCTTCCTCGAATGGAAATGGAAGAAGTACAATTCCAAAAGCCTTCGAGCTTCTCAAGCCAACGGTGACACTGTGGAGAGATCCCAAGGCTACAATACCTGCAGGCGGCCTTTCAAGCGACATTATATTGGTTCTTCGACTGTGGCGAGCAAAGTCGGATTCCCGAGAGGACGCCAAGCAGAGGCAGAAAGAGCTTCGCGCCTTCTCTCTTCAGCTTCGAGAACGGTGCTCTTCGGAAAATCGAGCGACCGCCGGCTTCAAGCTCTGTGCGCGAGCACACGCGATTTGATTTGCGGCTGGTACCGACAAAATCCCATCTGGGGCCATCTTCAAAACTTCACGATCCCGCGTCTACCGTATGCCATTTCATGTGTTAGGGAGTCTTTCTGTTCTTCTTGGCAGTTCTTTGGTAATGAAGACTGCAATCGAGGCGGACTACTCTTACGCCAAGCTTTCCGCGGGCTTGAAGCCATTCTCGACAACGATCCAATGGACACTTTTCGTCTTCTGTTTCTTCAGATACCATACAAATTAACTATGGAAGCAGTAGAAAAGCTGTATTTCAGCCACATCGGCGAGTTGCTCAAGCTAAAAAGGCTAGGCCAGCCTGTCACTCAAATCGCCACGCTTCTCAATGAAATGCTCACAGAAAGCTACGAAGAATACTGCAGCGGCCTAGAACAGCTTCATCATGCTGCTTTGGACTTTGCCACTGAAGTCTGGGGGACGGAGGATGTCAAAACCCTCCTGTTCATGATGGAAGTGGACAGCCTTGATGACAATTTGAACCCACAATGGTCGACACAAATCTCAGAAAACCTCCAAAGGTTGAAGCTGCAAGCGAGCGATTCACTCGGACCTAACTCATCCGAGGTTCTCTGTTTGGATGGCCTCCAGTTGACATTTTCAACCAATCCGTCTAAAGCTATGCGTCTCCACGCAGAGCATGTTTCTCGCTTGCACACTCACATGGGTCATGCATTATTCGAAGGGTGGGAAGATCCGGACATGATAAAGATGCTTGCATATACACACTGGAACCTGTGCCGTTATTTGACACAGAGCGGCAATGCCGAAGCTTCGATCCCATATTGTAGAGAAACCATTCGTGTCTTGAGCTACGCGTCGAAAACAACCATGAACGAGTCGGAGAAGGAGCAATTCGCCATGAAGTCTTTGAGATTCAACTTACAGCTGGCGGAGGACTTGGACAAAACTAACATGTGTGAGGAGGCAAATCGGCTGAGAAGCAATATCGCGGCATCAGAGTACCTTCGGGGGCTAGAGAAGAACGACATGCGGGAAACATGGCCGGACGTAAATCTCAGGTGACGGGCAGTAACTCAGGGTCAATCTGTTATACTTTGAATTTAAGAGAGATAAAACAAGACTTTTCGCGATAGAGCTCTAGGCGTCAAAAGAGCCGAGTGGCGACAATAAACATTATCAAAAGTTCAGCTCGACAACAAGAAGAACTCAACAACAGAAAGAACACACTTGCAATCCAAGGCAAACCAAACGAAGTAGCAGAGAGGGAATAGATCAGCACGACAGGTGCTCAAGCTTCAGTATAATCTTTCTACACAGGCTTCTGGCCGGCAATTGAGTGGTAGAAGACGTACGAGTGAATAGAGGCATTCAGCAAGTCCTTCCGCACATCAATCAGGAATATCTCCACCTCAGCCGCACTCCATCCCAGCCCTCTGGTCAGGGGCCCGACACAAACGGCATGAATTCCGTCGTACAGAACCGCCTGGCAATACGCGCCTATCTTTTGCAAGTCGGGCCTTTTCGGCCACTTACCGACGGGAACCTTTTTGACGTCTTGGACCTGGTTCTGAAAGCCAGCGTCCTTGAGGCGCTGCGGGTTTGTGTCTGCCACATCTTTCTCGATACCAAACTTCGCAAGGCCTTGCCAAACGAGCTTCATCATCTTGGTGAGGGCATAGTCTGGGCCCATGGTGTCGTCGTCGCATTGAAAACTCCACTTCATCTCCTGGAGCTCAATCCAACCTCCCGGCTTCAAGACCCTGGCGAACGTTCAGTTTCCAGTAATATGTCAGCAAAATGATGTCCGGGGTTATTCTTACCTGTAAGCCTGTTCGAGCAGCTTAGTCCAATCCTTGATGGCAGCTCCCATGTTTCGCACATGGATATAGTCGATCGAGTCGTCTGGGTAAAGCCATTCTTCCTCCACATCGTCCACGATAAATGACACGTTGGGCGGTAGGTATGGGGGCTGAATGGGGCTGAGGTCGATGCCGGTGACATCAGCTTCGGGGTACTCGTCACCCACTACGAACACACACACCAGTCAGACCTCGAATATTTGGGCTCGGGGACGGGGAGTTGTTCCATCAATGAGCGGACCCAACTAGCAGCGTCTCTGTTGAACTCGACTTACTATCGATTGCCCAGATTCCAGTTCCAGTACCGATATCAAGCACTTTGTGGGGGTTCTTCAGGGGTGCGCTGTGCAGTGCTCCTCCGCAAAGAGTCACCACCATTGCGTGCTTCATGTCTTCTCGCTCCTGCTCGGCGTCATCGTTGGGGAAGACGTATTTTCCCTCCTTGAACTTGTGGTATCGTCGTCGGTTCTCGAAGTTGTAGTCGCGAACACTCGATGCTAGAGATGTCGAGGCGAAGGAGCTGGCGTCAGAGCCGGTCTGGTAACCATCACCCTGGTTGCTTTCATCATCTTCAGCTGCTACGGCTGTGTCGGGTTCCTGGTCGGGGATGGGCGATGGGGGAGCCGGAGACCGTGTCGGGGACTTGGCAGGCGGATTTGGCGATGTTCCTCGGTCGGCCATGATGGCGCTGTGTGTAGACGTGCAATCTGTTCGGTACACTAGACAAGAGCGCGCGGGCAACAAAGACAATTGTCAGTCGAATGCATTTTAAATGATTAGAGTGAGGGGAAGATGACGGATCCCACAAACCGCCGAGCCACAAACTCACACTGCTCGGAGACGGACTCCAATCCGGTATATATCCGTTGTTGCAGGGGTCTCTAGCTGGGATCCGGATCCTCGCTACCAGAAATCTTGATGGGCGTTGAAGGAGCCAATAGGTTTATATGCAGAAGCTGGCTGTTGACTCCAGGCCATCCAATAGAATCTTGGAATGGCAGCTCATCCAGGAACACTGGCCAGATCAGCAGTTTATCAAACAGTGTCAAAAACAGAGGCCTGAACTGCCCATTCGAGCAAGCACCTCGGGACGATGATAGACCGATGCCTGAGCCCCGGGCAGGCCAAGATGGGCAATGGACTTGCGAAAAGTAGCTTTTTTTGACAATAGCTCCCTCGATGCTTTTAATATGACTGCGGACAGTGTCTCCAGCAACACTGGTAGTAGTATGACGTCACTGAGGGTTGGTGATGCATTGGCTCTCGTAGCGCAAAGCGGCGCTAGTCAAGTGGAATGAATTGTACAGATATAGGCCGTAGGTGTTCGGTCTTCATCGCTGAATAGGTACGATGATGATGCCGTACGAAACGTGTTGGGTGATTCCTCCATGTTGGTTGGCGTGCTAATCAGTTACAGGGCAACCTGCATATGACCCCCGTTTTGTCTCTAGCCTTATCGACAGTGGCAGAGACGTCAAGACGATTTACTTGAAAACAAGCAACTCTTGCCCAAAAGGGCTCCTTCGTGAATCCGCAAGGCCTCACGATGAAGACAAGTCGTCGTCCTTGGTCCAAAACAGCTGACATAAGTATCACCAGCCAATGAGAGGCTGCGGATTTGACACTGCGCTCCCAGTATCGCGCGATCGGCCCGGAGCGGGGGAGCTAACCACCTCGGCACGTCTTTGTTGATCTGCAACGCCCTGCTTACGATGGTGAAATCTGCAACCCTTCAAGGCGACATCGTGTCTGTGGAACCTGGCACCGCGGTGAGACAGCTCAGCAGCAGAACAAAATGGCGGAACCTTTCTCGGAGGGGTCGCCACTCCTCCCCGCCTCAACACCATCACGACTCGCCGACTCCGACATGGTCTCGAGGATTAAGACTGCCCTTTGGGGGCCGCCGTCGCTCCAGCGGTCGCTGCTCATCAAGCTGGACTTCACCGTGCTCATCTACTTCTCTGTGGTGTGGTTCCTGTTCGGCATCAACCGCGCCAGCTACAGTACTGCATACATTAGCGGCATGAAGGAGGAGCTGAACTTTCAGGGCAAGGTGAGCGGTCTGTTAAGGAAGAGAATAGTCGATCAAGTCGATGGACTGCTGACATGGAAACTTTTCACTAAAGGACTTCAACTACATGCACACCATCTATCTGGTGACATATGCCGTGTTCCAGATCCCATCAACCTCAATTCTGACCATCGTCAAACCCCGATATGTCTTTGTTGCGGCCAACACTGTTTGGAGTGTGCTTACTCTGGTCACCTTCCGAGCCACACATGTCTATCAAGTTTTCATTTTGAACGGATTTGAGGGCGCCTTCTCAGCCATCGCATAGTATGTCCTAACCGAGCCTTTGCGAATGATCAACTCCTGACATGACCTCAGCGTCGGCGCGCACTTCATCTACGGGTCTTGGTACAAGCAATCGGAGCTGGCCACCCGCGCGGCAGTCTTTTGCGCTTTTGGCAATCTGGGAAACATGGCCGGAGGCTGGATCCAGGCTGGACTCCTGGCTTCATTGTCGAATGGCCCAATCGCCCCTTGGCGACTCATCTTCGTCGTCGTCTCTTGCGTCACCATTCCCTTTGCAATCTTTGGTGCGTGTTCCTGGCTTGGTACGATGATGACACGAAAACTGACAATTCACAGGATGGTTTGCTATCCCAGATCTCCCCGAGCACCGCACGGCTAGGTTTCTTACTCGGGAAGAGAGGGAACTTGCCGTCACCCGCCTGGGCCGAACAAAGACCAAAGACTGGGATGTCAGCGTCTTTCGTCGTGTGCTTCTGAGCTGGCAGTTTTGGCTCCTCCCAACGGTCTTTATGTGTGAGTCCTTGTTCCGAAGCTGCAAGCGACTTCATGTTGGGCTGACATCAGGACGCAGTGTATTCCCTCAGCGTCCAGGCCATCGGAAATAACGTCATGCCCCTGTGGATGGCCTCGCGTGGATACACCGTTATCCAACAGAACAACTACCCGACTGCAACCTACGCCACCGGCATCGTCGCAACCTTCATCTACTGCGCCGTTTCCGACAAGCTCCGCTCCCGCTGGGAAGCATCTCTGTGCATCGGCTTCACGTTCATCGTCAGCAGCGCCATTCTGATCGCAGACCCGCCAGACGCCGGCTATTTCTTCGCCTTCTACCTGATGGGCACCACGTATGCGCCCCAGGCGCTCTGGTATTCGTGGATGGCCGACCTGACGGCCCATGACCTGCAACTCCGGGCGATAACGACGGGCTTCATGAACTCGTTCGACTTCGCCTTTGTCGTAAGTTGGAACATGTGCCCATATACTGATGCAGTACCGCGTGGTTGCTGACAAGAGCAGACTTGGTGGCCGCTGATATTCTACCCCGTTACCGACGCGCCAAACTATCGAAAGGGCTACATTGCCAGCTTGGTGACGGGTGCGTTGACGGTACCGGTCATTTTGCTGATTGCATTTCTCGAAAAGAAGGGACGGCAGAAGGGGACCATTGCTGGCGCTCGCGAAGAGGATGAAGCAGAAACCGTGACAGAGGATGGTGGTAGACAACGGTGAAGGGAGTTTAAGAGGGACTGCGCGATGTTGACAGCTCGAAGTCCGAGGGGCGCCTTCGATCTTTTGCTTAGATATATTTCCAAGCAGATGGCATGACCTACCTATACATACATATATAGAACCTTTAGAGATGCGGGTGTTTCTTTATGGGGTTTGTGGCCACTGGGTCTGCGCACTCCTGTTCCGCGGTCTCATGATGTTGAGGATTGATTCGATGTTTGCACCTTCATCAGGTTGATCCCAGCCCCAGTACGGAAGTCGATCCTCAACACCACAGAGAGCAGGCCGATGAAGTTTATCTTGCGATGGCTGATGTCCTTCTCATTTTCCAGATTCAGCTCCCAACTCCGCAAGTTTATCTTCCCGCAACCACTCCCCATTTAGAATTCCCAAAGATGTAGGGACTCGAATGCATGTGGGTGGCAATCTTCTTGAGCCCACTAAAAGTTGTCATGCATCCTTGAGGATCGTGGTTTTGAGCTGCTACGAGTCATAATCGGGAAAGAAAATAGCCTTGACCCAGAGTTTGCGGTCCGAATTGGTATCATGCGGCGGAAAAATGTCAAGCCCCCGCAACTGTGGAAGACTAGGATGGAAGCCCTACGTGAGTCTGTATTGCGAGCAAAAGTAGTCCGCCATATTTCCGAGTCGGCGGCCTCGAAGGAATCACGACGTATCTGCAGATGAATGGGTGTCTGATTTGTCTCTGACTTCTGTGTTAATCTGTATCTTGCGTGGCCATCTCCAGCGTCACATCATGTCCTTATTTCTGCACCAGCCAATTGTGTGAACGTTGTCGCTGGCTTAGTGTCTCTGAGCAAGCTCAAGGTCCCTTTTTCCCGGGAGCAGTTACTTTTCCGTAATGAGCCAGATTCCATACAGCAACGTTTCCGTCGTGCCCATGATCCCCGGGCCAGTATTCCCCAGTTCCCATTCCAGGAACTTTGACACTATTGCCGCCGTCAGCTGTCTTCTCGGAAGGTCCAAGTCAAGTCCTGGGAGAGTACGCGGGGCTGTCCAAGGTAGAGAGGGAAGAACATACTGGATAGGCTTCCCGTTGTGCTTCTGTTGGGCCACGGGCACTGCAGCCGCAAAGGGGATAGCGAGCAGCATGACGACGAAGCTTGAGGCGTACATGGTGAATGGGAGGCGTCTGTCAAAAGCAAAAGCTTGATGTAAAGTAGCTCTGGGTTCCTGCTTCTGCTCTCTCGTCGTTGTTGCAGAAAATTCATCGGTCTTTATAGATTTCCTTGTTGCTCAAGCTTAAACTGGATAGCCGTCTTCGACTCCTTGCCGAACAAGGTGTATTCTGGCTTCCAGTGGGGGATAGCGCCATCTCAGTCCGGTTCACAGTCCGGAAAGTGGAAGGCCTTTGCGTTGCCTGCGAAGTTGGTGTAACGCCGGATTAGCGTTAGATTCCAAAGAAACATCCGTGTCGACATGCAGGGTAATTGCGAAAAGTAGACTCTCGATGCCATCGCGCGAACTCGAATCAGCTGACAGTTCAACAGGCCGAGGGCCACCGTGAGGCCTGCGATGTTCCCCTGGTGCCGGACTAGCGTCGGTAAAGTCTCCGTGTTAAGCTTCCATCGCGTAGGGCTTCCAAAGAAGAGATACGCACGTTGGCTCGGCTGCATGACAGCATCGTCCATCGGCAAACCTAAGATCGATTCACCAGCGTGAACCATAGCGGCGCTGAGGAACACCGTTGTTGGAATTACTCCTAGCTTCAAACAGAGCAAAGGTCTATTTCGGGCGGAATGACTCTTGACTGAGCTCTGCTGTGTCTCAGCTCCTCATTTCGGATCGCTGAGCTCGATTCTACCACAATAGACAGATTCAAGCCGTATTCGGAGTTGCCAAGTGCCCCAAAATGTAGCCTCAGCAGCCGTATCATTCCTCTAAAGATGCGAACAAACTGATTCAAAGTTTACGTAGTTCAGTGATACACATCAGACCAAATCACGCAAGACCCGGAGCTTCCAGCCTGGAATTACCGCAAAATTCCTCGTTCCGAGTGTAAGAGGCAGGCCATCGAGCCCGGTATTGTCACTCGGTGTTTGTCAAACGGAAGGCGACCGCGTGGTCTGCGTCTATAGAGTTTTGCGTGCAGGGATTCGCAAGGCACGCCAGGGACAACCAGGCAAATTTTGCTGATCATGTGACCGTTGCCGAAGACTGCCAGGGAGATGGGGTTGATCTTGACGGACGGTAAATGGTGTACGATTCAAGAAAATGTACCCAACTTCAGACCGAATGCCACCAGTTTCCGAATGTGGACGATGGTTGGGCCCGAGGACTTTTGCAAAGTTTGCCAGCCTCAGCAAACTAAGTTATTTCCATTAGTCGCAGGCGACTGTCGGCTCTGCGACCCAAATGGCAGCTGGTCTACGTGCACACAAGCTTTCTCGACCAAGGACTTGAGTTTGTCCGGCCCAGCTTTGCGCTATGGGTTGCCGTCAGCGTATACGTGATGAACTCCCCAGGTAGCTGCAGAGACTAGCCTTCGTGACATCATCCACAAGCGTTTCTGGACGATGAGAATTGTCGACAGGCCCCCAGGTAATGGACCTCAGAGATATGCTGGTTGCGATGTTGTTGAAAGACGGGCAAATACAGTGGAAGAAGTCAAGGACTCAAGCTTCCCAGACAACTGGATATTGACATCCAGGCTATCCCTGAACATCATTGCGCTTGACCAGGACAATGCGGCACATCGGGCATCGGCCGAGAAATCATTATCCACTGCTCGGGCGGTGTTGCGAGTCGCGGTATCGGGCTCTGAAGAACTCGAAATACGCGGCCCCGAGCCTCTCAACGCCGGACACACGTAGCGATTCGGAGTAACAGGCCGGGAACGCGCCGCGCCATGTTTCGTTTGTCTTGAGTGGTAGATATTCTCCAACTCTCGCAGGCTTGACCTGGCCTGTATAGGAAACTTGGTAGTATTGCTCTACTGATGACGACAGCTCAAACGGCGGAAACGTGACTCAAAGAGGTCATGCATCCAATTGCATTGACCCATGTATCCCGACCCGAATAGTGAGGCTGGATGGTAGGACTTGGGAGTCATTGCAAATGGAGGAAAAGTTGCCTGTTAGTAGTTCAAGTTGCAGAAAAGCACAGGAACAGGCCCGATCTGTGTTGGGTTACAAATGCGCCTTTGCTTACGCCTTATCCTCATCGGAGCAGAGCAAGTGAGCAGATGCATGATCCGAAAGCAACCTTACTTCAATACCTTCGCTTCTCTGGACGCACTGTTGAACCCGGCGGAAAGCTCCTTTAGCAGCGTTTTGGCTCACCCTGAGCATAAGTTATCACTCAACGGATCGCGTGTCTGCATCCAGAGTGATCTGACTGGCGTGGCAGACTGTATGTGGTGTAACAACGTTCACGAAATTCCTAGTAGCTTCTCGGCGACATGCCCCGCTGTCGGTCAACCTTTGCTGACAACCGCCGTCCAATCGTGACGGGTTGGGCGTTGCCAGATCGAAACAGGTAACGTTGGCCATGATCGATGCAGGGGTCAGCTGAACCCTGACATGACAGCCTCTACTGTCGGGGCTACAGTCCGGCGGATAGCTCCAGGTGCCCTTGTCTCCATGAACCTAATGACATGCGCATCGTGCGCCATGATGCCGAAGCTGAGTTGCAACTACTGGGGATGAGCGCGTAGGAGAATCATTGACTCGTTGCTACGGAAAATAAGAAAGTCTAAACCGGGATTATGGATAGAAAAGTTGTGGAAAGCCTTTGAAACATCGAGCCCGGCTGACTGTGTTCCCCCAGCTCACAGCCGTGAGGAAAGGCATCCAAGTCGAGAAAGGAACTCGCGAGTCGCGACACCCTTGTACACGAAGCTATCTAAAGCCGTCAACCTAGTGGAATGAGTCAAATGGTCACGAGAGCACTGCAAGCAACTGCTTCCCGTTGGCATTTGCACATGAGTCAATGCATTGGAGACGACATGCGCAGGGCGCCAAAGACACACTCGAGAGTTGCAGCTTTACGACCTTTACCAGAATTGATGCCTAGAGCGAGGCCTGGGTCAAAAGCGAGGCCAGGATTAGCAGCGCGAGCAGGATGAGCAGGATGAGAGAGGCCTTTACTTCACATCGTCAACGTCGGATCTCTCAGAGTGATGAGCTGGGTTAGCACGATCCACAACCAGTCTTGGTCTGATGGTCTTGCTTACGGACCTCGGTCTCAGTCGGACTCGAGCCAAGACTGCATCCACTCTGATCGGCCTGTGTGACATGAAGCGTCAGCCTCTCCCCAATTCATCCTCCAGATCCTTTCCCCGCTGCGGCTGACGACTAAATATAGACCCTGGTCTTCCTCGCTTCCCGTTGCTGTGCTTGATCTCGCACTTGTCCTCGCACCTACACTAGCTCCGGCTTCATTTCCAACGATTGCCCACCAGGAAGTCATCGGATCCTTCTTCGGCTCATCTGGGGTTCTGGGAGGCGGAGCCAGAAGAAACATTGGCGGAAGCCTACAATTATGCTTATTTGCTAGGTTGAAGTTCGGTTTCCGCTGACATGTTGCCAACGCCTTGTCGGAATGATGGCATCGACGCTGTCCAAGATGTTTGTGCTCAGCCCGGGTCCGGAACTGAGGCCTGTCGTGACATGGTGATGTTCACGGAAGCCTTACGCCAGCCCCGCCGAGTATAGCAAACATGATGAGACTATCACGAGCTGCACCCCAGTGTAGTACTGATGCCGAATTAATATAAAGCCTTGCTTGATTTCAAGTCGAACTGATATTTTCCAGCACTACCATCACATCAGCACACATCCAAACCGCCTTCTCCAACACCAAAGTCACACAAGATTAATATCTTCCTGCAATTCGCCTCGTACCACCAATCTCCTCAGCATATTCTTCACCGCTTCCAACATGTCTTCCAAGCTGCTCCTCGTCGTCCTGGCCAGCATCGTCTCCCTCGCGGCGTCTGCGCCCTCTGTGCCGCGCGAGTGCTCTCAGACTTCTCTTCCGCCCAGCGCGTCAACCGCTGCTCCGGGCAACGCCAGCCATCCCCTCTACTTCAACATCTACCAGTCCGAGACCCTGATCGACCACCCCACCGACAACGTCGAGCACATCGACCTGCACGCCAACATCACGCGCCAGGTCGCCGTCTTCACCGGCATCCCCGCGACGGCCAAGACCTGCTCGCTCGGCTGGCGCCAGGGCCCGGCCGAGACCCGCACCTTCCGCGTCGAGGGCAGCGGCCTCGTTTCCTCGCGCCAGCTCAAGACCGAAGGGTTCCCGGAGTGGACCGTCGGGAGCGACGTCCGCATCAACCCCACGACCATTGCGCCCTTCCGGGGCGACGACGAGTTCAGCGCGGGCATGGACTTTACCTTTTGGAACGGCCCCGAGTACCCCGCCAAGTCGCACGGCGGCCCGGGTGTCGAGTGCCAGGAGAAGATCATCGTCGAGCTGGCGGTCAACTTGAACAACGGACAGGATGGACGCGTCTTCATGCAGGACGATGCCGAGAACGGCCTGTACATTGCCTACGCTTAAGGGTGTTCCGTCGGACGAGCTGGATTTAATGGCATCGTAATGGGAGAGCTGGGGAACGTTTGGGTAATATTCTGGCGTTATTAGGCAGGTTATGTGTTGAGGGGGTGGGTCACGTGACCCTAGGCCTCCAAGGCCTCCTCTTGTCTCCAGCCTCTAGCCAGCAACTTCTCCGATAGACACCACTACCACGAATACCACGCATAGTTACATCCATAGGTTATGAGCCTAGGGGCCCCCCAGGGGGCCTTTTTTACCTCTTGAAGCTATTCAGAACTTTTTTTTTTTACCTCTTTTATATCTATCGCGATGTTTTCGATTTTTTTTCTACGAAAAAACGACCCAAAAACGACGCCTCTGTGCGATCGATATTAATAGCGGAATTTTACGTGTTATATGTATTTTCCGGACTACATCAATAATGACCCGCTTTTATACCTAATTGGGCTTAGTATGAGCTGTATTAACTAATAATAACATAGGTAAATCCGAATTTTTCGGCCCTACTGCTTACCCTACTACCCTAATGGTAAATCTGACTTTTCGGCCCTCTTAGCATTACTTACTAACTTACTAAAAACATATATCGCGACTAGGTAAATCCGTCTCTTCGGCCCTGATCCGCATTATTCAACTACTAGGTTTTTACCCTTACTACGTACGCCTTCCGTGTTATGTGTGTTCTGCCACGTACGCCCTCCGCGTATCGTGTATTCTTTACTAAAAACACCTTTTGCGCTTTTGAGCGTTTGCGCCTTCCGCGTTACCTTTTAACCAACTAACATTCTTTTACGAAAAATACCCTCGATTCCGGTATTATAAACAACTCAGCTATTAGCAAGTGAGGGGGTACATTATCATGGAAAAGGATCAGAGGGGAGGCATAGACTTTTGCTTTTTAGTATGGATTTTGTATAATACCTAGTTACTTAGCTTATAGAGCCTAAGGAAGTATGTTGAGGGGGTAGGTCACGTAACCCTAGGCCTCCAAGGCCTCCTCTTGTTATATATAATTAGGGGGCAAAATCTAGTATATATTATGTATAACTAAACATGGCTAAGCGTAATACACATAGTCCTATTTCATCTAGTTAAAGTAAAGCAAAGCCTATAGAGATAGTATTATAACTAAGAGTTCTTCTAGTAAAAACTCTACTACTTAAACGTATTATTCCTGATATACCCTTCTAGCCTCGAGGGTATTACTTATAAACTAGCCTTTTAAATAATACTATTAATACTCTATTTATATCTCATAAGAAACTTTCTAAATAACCCTATTACTTTTATTAAACCTTTATTTCTATAATAGGAAAAATAGTATTATTTTTAGGTAATTCAGGTACTTCTTATTTACTAGGGGATACTTTAAATATAAAGCTTCTAGTACCCCTAATATCTAGAAGTTCCTCTTCTTACTATAATTCTAAATATCTTAACTAGTCTATTATATTAATCTAAATAATAAATATACTAAACTAGTAACTTTAAAGAAACTTCATAAAGCTATTAGCTATAAAATCCCCTAAGAATATATATTTAATCTTAAAATACTTTTACTAAGCTTCTTAATATAGCTAGTAATTATAGATATCTATATATTTTAACTTTATATATAATTAAACTATTTTAGCTATTACTAGGTATATTATCTACTAGTT
>RYZW01000298.1:0-46276 GCA_004367215.1 Colletotrichum trifolii | reverse complement strand
ATTACTACTATTATTACTACTATTATTATTACAATTATTACTACTATTATTACTATTATAGTATTAAAATATGAAAAAATTTAAAGTTTTTTTATATATAACTAATTTAGTCGACTAACTAGTTAACTAGACTAAACTAGCCTAGTTTTAGTTAGGCTCCTGACTAAACTAGGCTAATATTAGTCAACCCCCTGACTAGACTAGGCTAGTATTAGTCAGCCCCCTGACTAGACTAGACTAGACTAAATCCCAACCCTGCTGACCACTGAGAATGTGACGGTCAAGACCCGAGGCTAACGCGCTACACGTACGCTGCGCTGCGCTGCGAGATGGATGGCGCGCGGGATCCGTTCCACTCTGTCCCTTTCCCTCCCTGGCGTCGCCTCACCCCCGCGCCTACACAGTAATTACTACGTAGCGTACCTAGCTCATCTCATCTCATCACAAATTCATCAAAGATGAAGTGACTTGCTCAATCCATATCATCTCGCTATTGGGAAGAGGTCACCGCTGATTCTCTCGAACCCATACAAACGACGCTACACAGTACGCTCAGTCACCACCATCAGCACGCATCCCACTCCCATGCTCCTATTCATTCCTGCTCTTTCCCCTGGCCATCGCTCGTGCCCATACCACACCAGTGCTTTGCTTTGCTTCAAGCCTGTTGCAGCTGCATCTCATACAATGGCTGCTGCATCGCCTGCAGTTGTCCTCGTGAGGCAACCGTCGATTTCTCTTGGCCCATCCTACGCCTGTCTCATCCAATCTCATCTCAGCCCTCTCTGACCTTCCATCTTGTGCTTTCTTCTTGAATCTTGTCTGCCAGTCGGATCGTCTAGTCAAGTGACTCTCGTACGAGTACGCAGTATGGCCTACTAGTAAGTCACCATCCATCCAACCCACCCGCCAAATTAACAACGCTTCTTCCGCTGCTCTCCTGTTCTATTCACAGAACGCATCGACAATAGGCCCACAGCTATTTGGGGCTATTGCATTGTGGCTTCTCGTTGGTCGGGACATACCGAGGAATAACACGCGCCAATCATTCCTCGCAGATCTACCAAAAGGCCGTGAAGAAGAGCTGCTTGCTTGCTTGCTGCTGCTGCATCAACCCGCCAGAACCATCCAAAACGCCGGGCCTTGCTTGACTCGACAACTTCTTCCCACCCGCATCTGTGCCGCAGGGACCAGGCTGTGACTTCGCGTGCTAAGCCGATCGATCAAGTTGAGACATTTTCTACTCCCTTCTCCGCCAGCCTCCATCGCCAAACCGTCCTTCCCAAGCGCTCTGTCCCATCACCACTGGCCGGCCATCCTCGTCTTGCGAATTCAGGTACACCCGCTTACCCGTAAACCCTCAGCGGCCATTCCGCTTTCCCCCTAAATCATCATGAGAAGGATATCCCTCCATCCGAAATAACATCAGGAGAACGCACATGAGCGCCTTCTGTGGGCGTATTCCCCATGCCTCTACAGGCATCACGCCAGCAACATCAGACGACGATGGAGGAAGCCGTTGGAAATGGAAATGCCCTGCCCTACCCTGCCCTCACCACCAATGCTGCACCGCTTTTTTGGGGGCTAGCTGTTTTACCATGGGCCAATTTTGGTCGCGCAGGTTAAGCAGTGTCAACCGAGCAAATCTCCCGCGACGCCAATGCGAACAACGACGCCAATGCGACAAAGGTTGCGGAACTGGTAGGCTGAAGCAGCCGTCACTGCCAGACCACGGTAACACCAGGTAGAGGAGGCGTCTTTCTTGGCTGGCAGTGTGTTGCTCGCGACTAGCAGAGCGCGGCCGCTCCATCACAGGACAGCCAGCCGGCTAGGCTCTCCGTTACTCTGTGTGCTGTTGAGCTAAAACTTGTCCGTCACCGCTTCGACTTCATCTTCCCGGCGACGTTGAGCCCGCACCAACTTAGCTCTGTTATGATTCCCGGTTTCTTAGCACTTGCTAAAAAAGCGAATTGGCACCATGGGGTTCTTTTTTTCCACGGCACATTGACAATGCAAGGCGCTTCTAGCTGCGTCGTCCGACAGTCGGCGGGCGGGCTGACCCTCTTCACGCCAACGGGGACCCTCGTCCACATGCAAGTGTTGTCGTGGCGTGTCGTGCTTTCGCACCCGCAATTGAAGCAGCACAGGATTCTATTGGGCCGACTTTTGTCTGCCAGGTAGCCAGCCTGTGAGGGCCACTTCTGTAGGCGAGAAGACGACTGGACTGCTCCTGCAAGCGCGGCGTCCAACCCCCTCAACGCCCACACCCAGAACAAGCTTCAGCCGGACAGCACACATCCCGGCCCATTTTCTCTTCCTGACTCGGCTGGGAAGAAATGGAGAGCTATCACGCAGTAATTAGTACGGAGTGTGCCGTACTGTGTGTATGTACGGATACCAAGTGATGCCATGCCATCATGCCTTGCATAGCCTCGGGTCAAATGGGAAAGCAAAAGCTGCCCGTCTCTTCCCACAATGGGAGGGGAAACCCCAAAGACACGGAGCTGTGACATCAGTCACATCCTAAACCTGCCGTCTCGTGGCCGCCGAAAAAGGTTCTCTCTTCCGTGCCGTAGTCCGGCAGCTGGCATGCTGCAGGATCGCATGCAGAATGTCCATCTTGGCGGATGCCGCTTCTGCTCTTGGGTCTCGTCAAGCTTCGCGACTACGAAAGGTGAAAGAGTCTACACCGCAGCACGTGTACACATACGTACGTACGTGCAACCTGTATCATTACGCTAGCCACGGCTATGCGACAGCTCTGGTTTCTGCCTTGCAATGTCTTGGCAGAGTATCGGTGCAGAGTGAAGATAAAGACTCAAAGCGAAGCGCACCGGGCATCGCGGGCCCGGCTAAGCCGCGCCGCTTCCGTTCCACCAAGCACATGTTTGAGTTGGTTTCGGCTGTGCGAGGTGTGAGTTGGACTTTGTTGTGGAAGAAGAGATCTGGCTCGGACACATGGTGCCAAGAGATTCAACGGTCGCTCCCAAACGATGGTGTTTGGTCTTTTTATTTTTTTTGCACGATGATTTCCCGACTGAAGCCTCGACCGACGCAAACAAAGAGGTTTCGTTTGATTAGATAGGGAGACCAAGACCACCAGACGAGACTCGAACAATGTCAGAATCGGTGGATGCGGGCAATTCTAGGAAAGGGACCGCGACCGAGGTCTTCTTGGCGGTCAAAAGCAGTAAAATCACGACCGAGCGAGACGCAAATTCTCGCTGTCTTGGTCTCTGAGCGGCTGATGCCAACACACACGCTCTCATTCTCATTCAATGCCATTGCCAGAGAATGGGATGCCGAGCCGGCCGTGAGCGCGGGTTTGTTGATCACTCTCCTCCTCCTTCCTCTCCACAGCCGCGCAAGTCTGGGAAGGGTGTTCGTTCGCTCGTTTATTCAACTCTTGGCTAAACCCCATTGACGGAGCAAATCAAACACTTGGAACGAAAAATGCCCGGCACATGCTTCATCCCAGTGCTGTCTCTCTCTCTCTTTAGGGTCTCAACTGTGGCGGTCTCTGGGGTGATCCGCGCGACGGATGAGCGGCACCCTGAGCGGACGGGCGCTACGAGAACGACCAAGGCCATCAATCGCGAAACCATGACATTGCATTCACGACACATCCTCTCATTTCGTTGCCTGCTGGGAATGGGCTTGTTCACATAGTGTAAGCTATCGCTAGCTCCGAGGTTGTTGCCAGGCGTGTTCTACTGTTGTGGACAGGGTGCTTTCCTTCCTTTCTACTGACGACACCGGGCGTTGACTGTCAAAGTAACGCCTTACTCTGGAGCTTCCTGAATCGCATCGCCCAGTTTCAGAGACAATCCCGCGCCGCCTCGGCGTGGGCGAAGCTGTTTCTCCGTCTCTCTCGTCCCCTCCACCACGGGGTGGTCGAGCTGGTCTGTTTACCAGAGCATGGGAGCACTCCTGTATCCATAAAGCTATTGTGATTGTGCATCTGACCAAACACCACCCCCAAACCCCCGCGTCGCATCTCATCAAGCCCCCTGCCTGCTGCTGAAAGGCGAAAGGGGGAATACCCCGCATTCTGCACCAGGACAAGGACGACGACGACGACGACGAGGGCGACAACGCTTGCTGACTTGTCACGCAGCTTGAGCTGGCTCGTCCACCTCGTGGCGGCAGCGGCGCGTAGCTTCGAAAATCGCGCGGCGTGGCGGAAGGGGATCGACAGGTTCGCTGCCCATCGCTACCTCACCTTGTCGATTTGGCATCACGCACACGGTAGATCTCCTTTGGCTCCCGCGCGCCGCGTTTTCTCTTCCTGCTTTGTCGCCTTACTATAGTACAGTAGCACGTACACGCCTTCCAAAGCTCGATTGGCAGTGAATCGCGACTATCAATTTCCTGTTCTTGCCAAGGTTGGTCGTTTGACACGTGAGGTTGTTGCATGTGGACGGCGCTGGGCTGGCTTTCCGCGAGTGTGCCCAAGCCCGCTGGCTGCGACGATCTCGGACCTGTTGATAGGTAACTTTTCAGACTATTGTTGAAGGCAGTCAATGGTGGGCAGGCTTGCTTCGGGCTTTTGCACTTTTCCTCGTCTTGGCTTTTCCACGTCTTCGGCGTGGTCAGTCCCGTTGGATGGGACAAAGGCCCTGCGACACGTTGGAGACGAGCTTAGGCTTTCCCCGGAATCCCGCAGTGGCGGTGAGGGATGAAGAACAAAGGGCAACAAGGGCGACAAGGGCGGTCGAAAAGTCTCCCGCTCCCACACCCGACCCCCTTCGTCTGGAACTGTTTGAAAGTACCGCCCGTCCAATTGGACGCTGTTTCGGGACGTCGTTTTGAGCATCTCCAGCGCTCGGCTGAAGCCAGCTGAAGGAAGCTGAAGCTACTACAGGCTACTCCGTCCCAGAGGCAGATGCTCTTGGACGAGATAGGGAACATTTGAGTCTCTTGGTACTGAGTCTCTTGGTACAAGCCCCTTCACAAGCCTGCGAAGAAAGTCTGATGATTTGTTTTTTTTTTTTTTTCGTTTTGTACTTTTTATTCTTAGACCGTCGGATTCCACAATACGACTGGCTGGTGAGATTTCAGGGTCTCTTGCTTTGTGGGATGTTGGTGACATGGCAAACTATGTCGGACATGTGGTGTATGTGTCCGTGGTCGCGGCGTCATGTCATGCATGTGTATCGATGCGGAGGACCACTCGCCATCTCCTATCACCTAGCTGTCTCTTCCGACTTGCTCTCACAGAATCATTCATATTCGATACACGTCGTCATGCCGAGAACACTGCCTGGCCTCTCGACAGAAGTGAGGTAAGGGCAGGGTATTCATGGAACAGGCGGCTACTTGAAAGGCTTGTCGCACTCAGTCGCCGATCGTGGCGTCACCCCAGAGTTAATGTTTACTGACATGCTCTACCCTTTTTTTTTCATCCCATTTCCACGAAATTTAAACCTCGCGGCTCCTTCCAGAAGAACGTGCGAGAGAAGGACGAAAAGAGTGAAAACATGAGTCCGGCGGTGACACAAATCGGTTTGGCCAAGACCCGAGCCGAGCGAGGGTTCTAAGATTTCACTTTGCTCACCGTCATTCGTGTTTCTGAAATATGAAAGGTTGGTGTCGCACACCTCTGCTTCGGGTCGGTGTTTGCCGGGTTTCCCACAAAGCTGTGTTCTTGACGAGTCACGGCGTGGCCAGCGTGATCACCTCCTGTGTTGCCTCACGTTTCACGCAGCCGCAACCTCGTGCCGGGGGAGGCGTTTTCGGTTATCGGAGGAGGTGGGATGATAAGGGAGAACATCGGTTCTCGGTAGGAGTAACCGAGATCGCACTTGGCAAGCCCTTCGAGTGTTGGGATGGTGTTTCGTTTCGAAAGACGGTCCGAAGCTCGGAGAATTGCCGTCTTCAAGGATGGGATTTGAGAGATCATCACTACGGTGCAGATAAGTGAGGTGCGTTGGCGCACGCTTGACGACTACTGGGAGATGGTGTCGACGACTTTGGAACAACGTGGCAATGATTTTCGAGGCGGGATGGGAGATCATCGGTCTTGAGGCGAGTTGGAGGGCTGGCCCTTGGATGAGAGCGCTTGTCATTGTGAGAGATGTGTACACAGCAGCTAGTCTTGGGCGCCAACGCCACGCTAAGTTTACTCAAGTTTTACCAACTGAGAGATTGATAGTCGGCAATCTTTGCCACTTTTGTTGTTGGGCGTTGTGCACCTCGAGATCTCTCATGTCATATGTGTTGTTTACACGACATTGAGCCGCGCGGCGGGCATGTGAGCCGACGGTAAGCTGAGTCACAGCACGACATCGAGCTTACATGTGTCTTGGACGGGCATACATTTCTGGGTCATCCAACGTCTTGCAGTTTCACATACGGTACAATGCGGCAGGCTGCGGTCTATTTGTTGATACTGCCATTGATTTGCATTGCGGACTCGGCTGCCTCTGAGCGGTGAATGTCAACCTGAGGATTGCGGCTCAGTGACCAATATGACTTGCCTGGGTGTACGTAAGATCAATGAGGCTGAGGTCAAGGCTAGCCATGACTGTCTGGCAGCGTTACTGTGAGCAGTGCTCCGATCGAGGACCTGCTAATAGCTCAGAAGCAGGTCTTGGGTTTGGTCTTCTTCACATCTGAAGAATCTTGCAGGCCAAGACTGAGATCCAGTGCTAGTACAATACACATCCCTCTGCGGTTATACATAAGCTTCTAGATGTATATCCAGCTTTCTGGTTAAGTGTCAGTATTTGAGGAACGGCATGCTGCTTGCGTATAAGTTTGATACTGTCCTGAGAGGCGAGGGAGACTGCGAGGACAAGCATGTTCAACTAGATTTATCATCTTTTACGAGTGTATGTGGTGCGTCTCTCTGCCTGCAAATCCGTTAGATCTTGGCATAGAGCGCAAGAAAGAGCGCAGACGGGCGTCGTATGCCATGCTGTGCTCATCACGCATGTAGATACATGAGCACTTGCACATGTATTTTCTGCATGACCAACTGAGTCTATTTGCTGATAGCTACCAGCCCTTCGTTGAAATTGCTTAAACTAAACGATTGCTGGAACTATTGGTACTCACTCTCAATTGTATCATTCTAGACTTTTGCAGGAGTAGCTTGTTGCGACATGTTCAAGTAGCTTTCTCAGACTGTATGAGATCCAGCTATTATCATCAATGCAAACATACCAGCCAGTGTCACGCGCATCATCCACGGTAAGTCAACCGCCCTGCAAGCTAAGCTAGGTCTCGTTGTGGTGGGAGAAACCTGCTTTTCTTCCCAAAGTGCTAGCCAGTGGCTGTTTTGTCAGGCCAAGGATGAATGGACGACAAAAGCTGAGTAGTCCTGACAGCTGCAGAACGAAGGCTATAGTAGTCTAAACCACAATTAAACTATGACTGTGTTATCGATGACACTTAATGTCTACATGTCTGGTAACGTCCGTTGTGAAGTCCAACGGGACATCTGATTTGACGGATGACTCACTTCCGCAATACATACTTGTATCTCTTGACAACGCTTAAACCTCACGACAATATTTCGAGCGATATCAGAGCTGTCGACGCACGTGTGTGATCTTTCACTATATTAGATGTTCACTACGCTCTTTGAAAGTGGAACTAACATCAGGTCTCAATCTGCGTTGAGCTACAGAGACAGTACGTAGGTATCAGGGAGCGTCTGAGGAGTAGACATATTATCAGTGCGATGCTCGTCGGTAGCTCTTGATGCTGAGCTGTCTGATTTGACGTGCTGATCTTCACTCGCGATGGCGTGAACTGCCTCGGAACCTCTGGTTCGTTCCCGCTTATACGCACTCGAGCGGACATAGAGTGACTTCATGGACCGTGCATGACAGTTTCGAGCGGGATCTATATCATTTGAGGCCGTGAAGAACAACATGAGAACGCCACGCTCTATGGGTTGTGGCGATCTAGACCTGCTCTGCAAATAAGGCTGCGACTACTATTGATATCCATCTCCAAATCAACCGTTTCCGTGGTGGCTGAACTATTCTATCTCAAATCTACGCCCCTTTGATTCCCCAGGAAACCAGTACATCAATTGTGACCTTAAGCTCGACTCTCGCCTGTTCTTTTGCTTTTCGGTTGAGTGGGCTGGTAAGAAAATCGGAGCAACAGCGAGCAATGCAAATAAAAAAACTTTAAAATGTTGAGGTCAAAGACAGAGAAAGTTTGAATAATGGCTGGCCCCCAGTCCTTTCGTCGTTAATCGATAGAAACTGGGCTACCATTGCCTGCCTTGCCACCATTCTGCCCTGTACTTCCATGATCGTGACTTATCTGGATCTGGTTAGATGCTCAACGCCAGAGGAGAGAAATAAACACGTAGTAAAGAACAAAGAAACAACGGACTCCATGCTTGATCCCAGAAGGGGAGCGCAGTAGAGAAGATGGTTTAGCCGTCGCATCCGTAGGGCTCAACTAGGACCACGGACTACAATAGTAGCTTGCATTACCAATATATGAGCTGAAGACGATGTTTGTTTGTCTCTTCTGCTGTTCAAAATGCGGCATAGCTCAAGCATTACGGCATAGGCAATATATGGCACACATATCACAGACCCCTCGACACGAGGTTTGGTGCCGTTTGTTTGGTCTTGAGGTATTGGGAACGTTTTCTGATCAATCTTGACTCAAGAAACGTGGATGCTGCTTGAGACGGTGGCTACGGGAGTCGACTGACTGAGAAGTTCGAGACGGACGTTCCGCTCGTGCGCAAGAGGTGAGAAGTTTCTGATAGGGATAGAGACATTTGTGGCTGTTAGAGTTGCCATGGCCGTAAAAGCAATGAGTCTGCTATCGTGTAAGCCATAACATGAGTAGTTGTTCAAGGGGAAAGAGTTGACTGTAATGTTAATCCTGACTAGTGCTGGAATATCACAAAAGATGAAGCGGTGTTGTTGAATCGTTGAGGGAGCTGGACCAAATATTGCTATAGAAGAAAAGCATACTGTGGATTAATGCTTACTTGCTGGCAATTAAGATCTCCTACAAACTGATACCATACCACTCTAACCAATTGAGAAGCCGGAAAAGCTGGCCCGTGCTGCTCATTCACGTGACCAAAGTTTCTCCCGCTAGCCGAATCGCGAATGGATTCAGCCGAAAGATTCCTGCCAGCGACCTCACCCGAGCTGTCTCCAGCAACACATCCCCATTGCCCGCTCAGCCCATCATGAACTCTTTCCGCTTCGCGCGTGCGGCTCTCCGAGCTCGCCCTGCCGCCTTCCGGGCTCCTCTCCAGCGCCGCACCTACGCCGACGCCGTCCCGGACAAGGCAAGTATCTCTGCAGCCTCCGAACATGTCTCCGAACGCCCGCTAACGGTTCGCAGATCAAGCTGAGCCTGTCCCTCCCTCACCAGGTACGATTACGAAGTCCTCCGAGATGTAATGAACAGCGACCGAGTCGACGACCACGATCGAACGCGCCGGGAAACCAATTGAAGGGTCGGAGCTAATTGCCGCAATCGCAGTCCATCTACAAGTCCCAGGATGTCGTCCAGGTCAACATCCCCGCCGACTCGGGTGAGATGGGTGTCCTCGCCAACCACGTTCCCTCCATTGAGCAGCTGAAGCCCGGCCTGGTCGAGGTTGTCGAGGAGAGCGGTCCCAGCAAGCAGTTCTTCCGTACGTGCAATACGCCGATCACCGAGCTTCCAAGGGATACAGGATGAAGGAACTGACGGTATTGACTGTCTAGTGTCTGGTGGATTCGCTGTTGTCCAGCCCAACTCCGTTTTGAGCATCAATGCCACCGAGGGTTACCCCCTTGAGGACTTCAGCGCCGAGGCTGTCAAGTCCCAGATCGCCGAGGCCCAGAAGGTCGCCAATGGTAGCGGAAGTGAGCAGGATATCGCCGAGGCCAAGATCGAGTTGGAGGTGAGTAGTGATTGGGTTTTTTTCCTTCGGCGGAGATGCGCTGACAATGTCCCCAGGTCCTCGAGAGCCTGCAGGCTGTCCTGAAATAGAGTGTAAAAGAAGGTCGTCGGAGACATGACGTTGTACATCAAAGACTCGGATTCCCTTACCCATCTAACATCGCATAATTGAATCCTACTTGCGACGTTTCCCAACCCTCTTGCCCGTTCTTCTAGCTGCGTGCGTGCCGTGCATACTACGTTGCGTCAAGCTGTGTAGGTCCTGCCAGAATGTTGTCGAGACTACCCTGGGCCAGGTAGTCGGTCGCCAGTCACCCTTTCCCACGTTGCAGCTTCTACAAAATCCCGACTCGAGATAAATCTGCTTCTGACCTCGTCCGGGGTAGACCATCTTCCCTATGACTTAATCTCAATCTTTCATCACCAAGCATCGTTTGTCAAACTCCCACCATTCAGTTACACAATTACCAACTTACACTTACCCCACCGTACAGCAGTTTTACGTTACTGACTACTTTTGTCGACTGCCATGGGCAGTCCGTTTGTGCCTGACTTCCTTCCGTCAGACCCCGTCGTCTACCAGTCCGAGAATGGCGACGTCCCAGAAGGTCTCGTTTCGTCACGACTCCTCCGATTTGCCAAGCCCCCCTCTCCTCGCAAGCTGAAGCGAAGGTCTCCTCCCCCCATCGACGCTAGAGACAGAGAAAACACTCGGCTTGGCTGGGGACATCGAGCCGATAGCATCTTCGGCAAACCAGCTACTCGCAATCCACTGCTGGCTGATTCTCAGACCCCTTCCCCAGACCATTCCTTCCTCGGCTAGGGACCAGAGAGCGAGGTTTGGGTTGGCTCCGAACTCATCGGGCCCCCAATACTACGACCACAGCGGTCTCTGATGCTGACAGCCCAGACGACGCCTCGTCCAAGCCCGTTGCAACTGCGTCAGACTGCATCGACGGGTCGTCTTCGATCGAAAACCGGTTTGGTGGTATCGGCGCCGTTTGACCGGGGGCTTTCGCATTTGCCCCAGCCTTGGGCAACAGCTGGGGATACTCGTGTATTCTCAAACCATACCAATTCTTCTCGGCGATCCCAAGATACCGAGGTTACCACCACAACAGTCCGACGACGCCATGCCAGGGAAATGTTTGCTGACTTTGGCATCGCCTGCCCTTCGGGTTGGCTTTCCGATAATGAAGAGGAAGAAGATCTCTCCCTTCACCAGGACGGCACAAACAGCATTCCAACACGGATCGTCTTCATCTGCCACTCCTGCGGAGACGAGGTTACCACACGAACATTCTGTCCCAACTGTGGCCATTCAGTCTGCCCGCAATGTTCCAAGGTGGTTCTTGATGCAGACGACAACCTTGAAGACACGGAGGAAATCGCACGCGAGATCGTGGCCAGCGAAGGCGGTAGGTCCGAGGAACAGTCGCATTCCCAGTCAACAACGCAGCAGCGACAGGCAACGGAGAAAACCAAGTCAACTATGAAACCCGCAGCTCCGTCGTCTTTGATCAAGCAAAATCCTTTCATCGTCGCCGACAGGTTGAGGAAAATTGTCGCAGAACCCACGATTTCGGAATCGATAGCTCGCGGAAGGCATTCGGCCGGCCTTTCCGATTGTGTTCCGAGACCTACCGATCTCTCAACAACGGTTGAAAGCCATGGAGATTGCGGAAATCCAGACTGCCAGTCTCTACATGTTGGTCACCATCCTACACGGCATATCAAGGAGCACCTCACTGCTGGCACATGCGGAAAGGAACGTGGCGAGCACGTCGTCGAATCTTCGAGCCACCCAAATACGCCGTCCTCGCCGTCCGTTTCTGATGCCCGCACAATCACCAAGAAAGAGATTGAAATACTCGACGACGAAACCCGAAGGCTGGAGCAAGATTAGAAAACCACCACGTCTCGGAATGTTGACCCAGTCAAGAAAAGAGGGTCAGACTCGGCTCCTGCGAGCCCGGAGACCCGGCTGTCCAGCCCCCCGGAATGGCTGAGTCCCGCCGAGAGCTCCAGCACCACGCAAAGTAAAACGGTCAGTAAGCAAACCGAGGACACCACCCAGACGAATATTCCAAGTATTCGGCGCAAGTCGCCGCACAGCGACTCTGTCATCGAGTGGCCCAAATTGAAAAAGGTTTCGAGGGAGACGCCGGCGACTCCTGTGAGATCGCCACTTCCATGGATGCAACGGCCGTTGCGTCGTGTCCAAAAAGAGGAGAATATCGGGCAGCAAGTCCAAGGACAGGAGACGGCTTCAGAGATTGAAGCTTGCCGAGCGCAGCTTCGCAATATCTCGGCCCCGTCAGAAGGCGACGAGTCTGCTCGTCTGAGCCCTCCGAAAGCGACGCGGTTGGAGGAAGTCAAGACAACGACTTCGCGTACCTTGCATTCGAAGTCGGAGACTGTGACTGAAACATCGCGTACAATGCAAGAGACGGAATTCATATCAGAACCAAAGACGTCTGAAGAAGGCAGTGTTCGATACACAGGTAAAGGCAAAGAGACGATGGCCCAGGTCCCAGATGACTTGGAAGTTCTAAGTCCTATACCCATCATGACATCCAACCACACCTGCTCTTGGCGAGAACGGTACCACGACCTTGCTGCGGAGGTGCGCCAACTGAAGGCAGAGATTTCCTCCAGAGAGGCAAGCGAGGAACCCAGGCTCGCGGACGTGGGTGTCAATGTCGATCGGAGGGATGGAAAGCATCTTGGGATCGAGGGATTGACAGTCATATTGCACCTCAAGGGCAAAGACGACTTGGTTATCAAGGCCGATCTGACGCAAGCGTCCTCTTCCGAGTTCTAGGCCAGGGCAGCAGTGTAAAGCAAGGCATTGGGTGTGTTGAAAGCTGTTGTTCAGATCACGAAAATTGGGCCTCTGGACGAGTAGGGTTTACGGCATTATGATAGCAGCATGAATTAGAGAATGACTGAAATGAGGAGATCGTTTTGCTTGCCATGATTCGGCAATTGTGATATTTTGGTCCATGCCTGTGTAGTTCAAAGTCTCAGTGGTCGCTCGGTTGAATGATAGTTGTTTTCTCTACTGGGGCACTGATGCCGCACGCAAGACTGAAAATGGCTATAGAAGTATGAAACAACTCGAATCATTGTTACCAAAAATGCTACCCACGCGCCAGAATTCATCTACATGTCATGCCGAATAACTTCTAAATTCTCCGTCCCGCTTCGAGACCTCGACGAGAGGTGTCCCACAAGAGGAGCGGGGGGGAAATGCATGTGCCTTCGGTCTATAGGGTATCAAAAATGCCCCCTCCCGAATCTACCCTGCCTGTCACTGCACGTGCAGCTGTTCTCTTTGACCGATCCTGCCCACAGGCCATGGGCCTCTAGGCCGACAGCTGGCCGGCCGGTCTGGGCTGTTAGTATTTGCGTAGTCGTCTGGACGATTATCCGTCCTTGTTTATCCATCCTTGTCGAGTGTGTAAGTCTCGGATGACGAGTTTCCAGTGGGATTATAATTGAAGTTAGGAAGACGTCATTCCTCAAAGAGCTGAGAAGGTATCGGTGGCGTCGCTGCCGGTAGTTTTTGCGGTCGCGGTGCCATCGTGTGCGGCGGGAACCTTCATGGGCCTGCCTTGGGCCTTCTCGGACAGCTTGACGAGCTCTTCCAACATCAAGTCTCTGCTCTTGCGGGTGAGGTCGTCGACGTCGGCGGCGGTCAGACCAGCGGTGGGGATGGGGTCCAGCACTGGAGGGAGAGAGACGGGTTAGTGAATTGTCCAAACATGCAGTTGTTCGAGGTGGCTGGACGCGAGATGGACCTACCCTTGACAGGAATCTTGCCAGAGTTGAAGACGAGACCCTTGAGCCACAGGACGTGACTGTAGTTGGCGACGACGACGGGGACGATGGGCACGCCGGCCTGAACTGCGAGGTGGAAGGCGCCTTTTTTGAAGGGCAGCAGGACGGGGTCCTTGGCGTAGCTGCGGGTGCCCTCGGGGAACATGTAGACGCTCTGCTTCCTCTTGACAATCTCGTTGGCGGCGCCGGCCATGGCCTCGCGCGCGTCCTTTGTGTTCTTGCGGTCGATGAAGATGGAACCGCTGAGGCTCATGAACCAGCCCAGCACGGGCGTCTTCTTGAGCGAGGCCTTTGCGGTGACGCTGCAGTACTTGGGGAACATGGCGCCGAGCATGAGGACGTCGAGCTCGGTCTGGTGGTTGCCGATGAAGACGGCGGGGCGGGTGGTGGCGAGGATGTTCTTGGGGTCCTCGATCTCGAAGGTGACGCCGACGGTCAGGGCCATGATGTAGTAAAAGGCCCTGCCGGCGGCCCACTGCGCGATGCCCGGGTTGCCGACTATGCGCAGGAAGATAGAGGCGAAGACACCGTAGCCGGCGGCTAGCATGAGGGAGACGTACGAGGCCAGGACACGCGCGCCGAAGGCGGCCTTGGGGACGACGAAGGACAGCATGTAGAGCGCGACGACGACGAGAACGTAGACCTTGCAAAAGGTGTAGATGTAGCCCAAGAGAGCCCACATGGCTGCTTATTTCCTTCTCAGAGAGAAAGAGGTCGGCGGTTTTGGCTTGGGGGAGGCGTAGTAGTAGGTGTAGCGGCGGCGGTGGTGGGTGCGGCGGCAGCTGGCGGCGGCAGCGGCGGCGCGAGGACAGAGACAAGCGCGCGGAAGATGAATTCTAGGTGAAAGTCGGAATACTCGTGGCGTCAAGCTTTACTTTTTTTTCGGGGTCGGCGAGCGCGCCTCGAAGGGCTGTTCAGGAAGATGGTTGAGAAGCTTCAAGCGCGGGGTTGAGTTGGGTGAGGGTACGGGCAGCGAAAGCCAGAGCAGGGATCGTCACCGAGCGACGTAGTGACAGCAAGCACCTTGAGGGGAGGGAGAAGAGAAGAATGACAGGTACTACAGCTTGAGCAGACACATGTTACGGTGAAGCAAAACACAAGCTGGTTGTGTATGTGTCTCAGAGCCCAAGGGGGGGTGTTGAAAGATTGCCCAAGACTCACGATGACGATGCAAGGGAAGGATGAGGTTGGTGGGAGACGGTCAAGTAAAGTAGATAGGCAGTAAGCACGTCCAAGATGGATCCGAATCTAGTGGAACATTGAGGACCACAGTGAAATGGTAGCAGCATGAGCATGGCACACCGTTAAGATATTCTAATTGGCGAAGTGCCGCAACCTGGACGGGGGCCATGGACATGGACTTGCCTCACGCTGTAATAGTGTCCGTACCATGCTTGGGTATGGGCCATGGCCCTGGCCAGCCCACTAGGTCATGGGTATTGGGTTGTGGGTTTAGTCAAATCGTGGGTAGCAAGGTCGAGAAAGTGATTTTTTTTTTGGTGGGATGACTTTAAACTCCTGGGGAAAGCTGTCTTGTGGTCGTTGGGACAGAGTTTGTGATTGGTCGACGTGCGTGGCCACATACATACTGAGTATGTACTTTATACAAGTAAACGGTCCGCTTGTCGATGTACCCAATGTGCCAAGGTAAGGTAGGTAAGCAACTGCTCACCTTACCTAAGTACTTAGGTATATGTCAGATGAGGTATCTCAAGCAAGGTAGCGATATCGCACCTTGAAAATCTCTCCTCGGCCGCAGTAATGTAAGTTATCGCTCCATTTCATTACCGTAGAGTTCGGACGTGGTTGGGGACCACTGGGGACCTAAGGTCAGACGGCTGGGAGTCTTCAAGAATGGCTTAGCTCAGACCTTGAACCGTTGGTGCCGCTCCCTTTCATTTGATGCTAGCATGGCGGGTGATGGACAAACGCTAAGCCAGATCGCACCGAATGTGCTGCTACCTACTGCTGTTGCCAGCCGTCCACTGACACATGCCATCGTCCGAGGCGGCACCAAAAAAAAAGGGTTGGGAAAGGGACGGTATAAGTGGCGGCAACAGTGCTAAGCTAAGCTCTGCAGGGCATGAATCCGAGCTACCTTACTGTATGCGTCTCTAATACCTACCATCTCAGATACTGGCACATGTGAAACAATGAGAGTCCCTCTAATCATTATGTAATATCTTTCATCTCCATTCACATGTAGAGACTCTTCGCGAGGACGGACGCTATGTACGGACACTTTCCACCAGTCCTTCCTTTCCTCCATCGTTCTAACAGCACTAAGAGGATGAGATTGAAGCATGTGCCATGACTCCGTGGTAACCCTTATTCAAACATGTGGTTGAATATCGACACCTCAGTCCACTCATGTCTCACGTTTCATTCCGTGGCCCGGCGCCGTGCCTCCCATGTTGGACTGGGGCCCGGGGTTCTATGGAACATCTGGGGGAAGAAGCTTCCTGGAACAGTCCGAATGCGTACTTGGATAAGGCATAGCAATGTCGTACAAGTTCTGAAATGCGACGCAGGGGCTCAGAGGCCCGGTTTAATAGGCCTGCCGCCAGAAGTTACACCAGAGACGTTGCACGGCGAGGAACGAGAATAGGTATTCGATGATATGCGCTACACAGTAAGGTAGGTGACTCGACACTGAGCTGACTAAGGTGAAGTATGGCGCCGCTGCTGCCGGCGCGCGTCGTGCCTGCGGGTGCTCGGGGTCGGTAATAGTCGCCCGAACGCAGAGCTCCAACTAATTAGGTACCAAGCGCATCGCCAATCGCTGAGCTTCCCACTCAGGTATCCATTTCCCGTGTCGTTCCGTATCGCGGCGTAACACTTGCCCAATCGTCAACCTCTGTTCTCTAGTTATTTGCACTGTTACTACCTAAATCTCGGCCGTATCATGATCTAGAGCTTCGAAGACGCAGCCAACATGCCCTCTCGCCGGGCACAACCGCCCCTCTCGGTTCGCTTGCCAACTTCCACCACCCAGCCCGAACTACCTCCCATTGCTGCACTTTTCCTTATTGACTTCGACGTCAAAGCTGGATACACCATTGTATGGAAGCAGGCCGCCCCGGGAATCGAACTCGAAGGTCTCGTCGAATACAAGAGTTTGCCCTCGGGCTTACATACAGTCCCCGATGACTTGATATACTTCGTCCACGATGGGGCACATGCCGGATTGAGTGCTTTTGTCAACACCCCGTGTGATGAGGAGGAGGCACGCCATGCGCGTATGATTGCGGTTGGCGTGTTGGTTCCCCTCAGCTACGGTCGGCTGGGCCGGGCATGGAGGCATGCCGAAGGCCTGAAAGACATCGCCGCGTGAGCACGCCGTACCCGTCTTCCATCTACCGCTGACCATGAAAAGGAAACTCGCAGAAGATCGAAAGAACACCACCATTCTCGACGAATACTGGAAGAACAACAAAGCTATTGATGGTGCCGAACACGAACGTCCTCCCCTAGACTCCCCTTCTGTAAGCTTCAGCGCCCAGGCAGCCCAGCCCAAGAAGGCCAATTACAACAGGAATCGCTCGGGCTCTGACGGGACTGGGCTGTTGGCACCAGGCCATCGTCTCTCCCCATATCACCCCGCCTGGAGTTTAACGGCTCTGCTGGATACTTTCGGGCCTCTTATCTTCCCTATCCACCGGGCAGCCATGCTTCGAAAGCGCATTTTGATATCCTGTCACGCGCCAGTACGTGAAATATGCAACTTTGGTAGGTGCCGTCCTGCCCCCTGGCTCGTACCGTAGCTTACATCAGTGCAGTCTACAACATCTCGGTTCTATCGAATGTCCCCCAGAACGTCACAGAATTGTTAGCGTCCACGTCTTCCTCACAGCGCCTCAGGCCCCTTTTCACCATTGGCGTTCATGACATTCCCTTTCTCATGGAGGATTTCGAAGCTTCCAAACGCCGAAAGCTTGGCCAGGACGCTATTGTAGACGAGTCAGGCAGTGGGTGGATTGCTTGTACGACGGACAGTATCCTCGCCATGAAGGACACTCTTTGGGACATGCTCATCACCATGCCTCCATCTTATGCTCCTAACGCCAAGGCAAAGGTATGGCCAACCGTCGAGTGCCCTCGTGGCGTGCCAGTAAAAGCCACCCAAAGAGATTTGCGACGATTCCGGGCACTCAAGAGCGGCCTGGCAAGGCTCACAGCAACGACGCCGAGGCCGAAGACTGCGGAGAGTACTCAGTCCGAGTCAGCAGCTGGATTCAAGCTTACTGCCGGTGCATTTCCAACGTCGAATGAGGACTCTGACGAGTCCTTGGACAAGATTGTCGAACCGTTGAGCTGGACGGCGTTGGCATACAGCGGCTTCATGTGGTGGGCGAGTGCTGGAGAACAGGCACGGAGCGATGAACAGGAAGAGGCGGCCCGCGATGCTGCTCTCCTGGCGGACCTCGGTTTCGCACCACGCACCCCGAGCATGTCGAGACCCCGGTCGTCCGGGGCTGGTAACAACAGAGACTCCATTGGTTCTGTTGCATCTCGCCATTCCATCGGACCCGAAGACGATGAAGCCCGAACAGAGCTTGGAGTCATCGCCTACTTCCATCGACTGACATCTCAGATACTCACTGTTATGGCGGATCTGGTCGAAAGCTCTGAGGACCGCTACGAGGACGAAGACGAAGACGAGCAGGACGCCGACGACGTTCCCCTGCGATCCAACAACGAATCAGACTTGCGCTCTGTACGAGTCGACAGCCACGCTGTGGAGAGTATGGGCCTTGACGTCTGGAGCACTCACGATGGGGACTTCGTAAAGGAGCTCATGGCGAAGTACTTCGAGCGGAAGCCGTACATTGAGGGCAAAGGGGTCGAAGTGTGCGGGGTGCGCGTGTGTTAGTGTGCTCTTTTGAATGGACGGGTCGGCAAAAACCTGCTCCTCGGACATGTAATTGATTCGCGGCGCAGGTTTTGCTTGGGGTATTTGTACAACACATGCGTCGACCGCTACGTGATGGCGACAGTTTTCATTCAGCCTGAAGCTCCTCTGATGGAGTTAGTCACAGAAGTAGTCATGCAGTTACGGGTTTGGGGGTTACTGCGGCGTAGGATTGCTTAGTTTCCAGGGTAACAAGCGCGTGGATGTTTTTTCGTTAGACCAACTGGGCGAATTTGAAATCTCTCGACTGGAACACGAGCGCATGTGAAGGGCATCAACGTAGCACAGAAACCTGCGTTTACGTGGTATGATGACTTCAGAGTGTACAGTCGACAGGAAAAGGATATATATATATGACAGCGAATCATCGCGAGTGCAATATCAACATGATACGTTGCTAAAAACAAGTCTGCCAAGTTACAGATTACACTGGCCGTAAACAAACCAGACCGATGATGGGCAACAACAGTGTCTGGTTTCGAAGGAGTTTGAGAGACTCAGCAGGGCCAGACCTGGATCATCCAAGTAAAGGGGCGCACACTGTCGAAATAACGGTGAAAATAAGGGGTGAGGGGCGCATGAAGAAACTAGAGTATGCGCGCTATTTTCTTGTCTTGCGGCCAGACTCAATGGAAGGGAGGGTTGGGTTGCATTATCCGTGGAAAGATCCAGGGACCAAGGCGAATATCCGTACACTCACACACGATGCCCTGCCATGTCCATGGTCGAGCAGCTGCCATGCGGGACGAGATATCAACAGAGGGGACTTGATGCCGATACCCTATCCCCGTACAGATACTCGGCCGACAATGGGCCGGAATTTTGAATTCAACCGGACCTGAACATACCGACCTATGGATACGGGCCATGTCCAGTCCAGTTCAGGAACCCCGCCCTTCCTCCGAGGTAGGGTGCCTTGGTGAGTATTACGTGTTCCTCAGCAGCAGGAGCAGGGGAAATGACCCCTACTGCCAGTTTGGCTCAATATCCGTGGCCACTGCAATGAGTACGTTCTGAAGTCAGGTAAACGCAGCACTGTTTGGTAATTAACAGGGAATTAACCTGGAAGGCTACATAGCAACTAGTACTGAGAGCACTACCTCGGTACCCGCCAGTGCGTAGAGACAGCGGTGCCTGAGCAGCATTTGAAGGTGGAAAGGCCTATACAAGTATAACGACATCGGCACTGATATTGGCGACTGGGTCCGTGACTACGTAGGGTAGGTAGTCACTGTGAATGTTTAAAAAAAAAAAAAAGACTACCACGATAGTGTAAAAGTATGGAGCTAGCAAATGCCACCTGAGGAATGACCCGCTCGACCTGCTTGTGAAATCCCCTCAGCCTTGCACCACAGTAACTCGCCTTTTCTCTGCAACCATACCCGACCACAGCCTACGATCCAGAGAAAGTAAAGTCGACCTACGAGAGCTGCGGATCAGAACATCACGCCACTTCATATCGCAAAGCGTGCATCTCGTTGGCACTATTCGCCCAGTTCCTCGTCTCCGACCGAAGTACCCCTCGCGTGCACAACTTCCCAAGGCATCACGTTGTCGCCTGAGCCAAGGCCTACGTCCACGTTTACGTCTACACCACACCGACCTCACGCAATATAACACGTCGCCTTACCGAATCAAATCGAGCCGGGCGATGAGTCTCGAGTAGCTACACCGCCGCTTCCACGTCAAGCAAGAATGCTGAATGCACAGCTTCGACAGCTGCCAGAGTTATAGCAGCATCCCGATATCGACAAGATAATCATCTTCATACACACATTTCTATCACTTTCCTTTGCTGTCTGATATTTGCGACTGGGATTGAATGAACATGGAGTCTCAGGTACGTAGGGCTGTTCGCAGTGCATCTGCCGTCAGTCACGATATTGTTTGGGTTGCGCTGCTTAAAATTATTTGCTGCCCCGCCATATTGATCAGCAATATCGTCAACGCATCCCACCTGCCAGTCATGGGCCTGCACTCACACACCCTTCCTGGCCATTCGTGCCACCGTTTCGGGAATAAAGCCTTCCGAGATTCGTTATGCTTCAAGCAAAACATTTGCGTGTCGACAGCGGCTAACATTTTGCTTCGCAGATCGAGAACGCTGTCGATTTGGCGTTCAACCCCACCAGTGACCCAAGTCTGAAGCAACAAGCCTATGAATATTTGGGCCAGTTCCGAGGCGAACCCAATGCCTGGCAAATTAGTACCAGTCTCTTCTCCCGGAACCCACGCCCCTCCGAAGTCGTTCGTCTCTTCTGTCTCGAGGCCGTCAACTATAGCGTCCATACCCAGGGCCTCGACCCCGCCAGTCTCAAATGGTTGAAGGATATTCTCCTCGAGTATGTCCGCAACATGTACGGCCAGAATCAGGGCGAGATCGACCCGCCGCACTTGCAGAACAAGATGACACAGACTCTGACGTACTTGTTCGTTATTCTGTACAATGATGGTTGGCAAAGCTTCATCGACGATTTCCTCGTCATTGCAAGCATACCGAACAACACTGCTGGTGTTATATTCTACTTGCGACTGCTCGGCTCTCTTCATGACGAGATTGCCGACATGCTACTGGCTCGTAACACGAACGATGCGAAGCGGAACACCGATCTCAAGGACCGGCTGCGTGCCAACGACGTCCAGAAAGTTGCCCGGTCGTGGCAGGACTTTCTATCTCAATACTCGGGCCGGAACGACGCAGTTGTCTCACTGACGTTGATGAACATTGGCAAATGGATCAGCTGGATGGACATCTCCCTGATCGTGAACCAACAAATGCTCGGCCTACTACTGCCTGTCGTTGGCCGCACAAACGATACTGGTGCAGAAGACTTGGTCAGGAACTCTGCCATTGATACGCTAAATGAGATTGTGGGCAAGAAAATGAAAGGCCCAGAGAAGATGGAGCTCATTTCCTTCGTCAAGTTGCGTGACATTGTCGCTGAGCTGATTGCCAGCGCACCATTGAGCAAACTCCAGTCTACGCCCCAGTACGATACTGACCTGGCCGAGATTGTAGCCAAGCTGGTCAATACCACCATGGCTGATATTGTGAGGGCACTGGAGGACGGCCAGGCCAACGAGGATACCCGGACCAAGGCTGAACAGCATCTGCACGCTTTCCTGCCTTTCCTCCTACGCTTCTTGTCTGATGAGTACGACGAAGTCTGCTCCAACGTACTTCCGTCGCTCACCGACCTGCTCACCCTGTTACGCAAGGTTGGCAACCTGCCAGCCTCGTACAAGGAGATGCTGCCTCCCATTCTCAATGGCCTCATTATGAAGATGCGTTACGACGAGACCTCCAGCTGGGGCGAGGAAGATGAGCAGACAGATGAGGCCGAGTTTCAGGATTTACGCAAGCGGCTGCAGGTACTTCAGAAGACCGTCGCGGCCGTCGATCAAGACCTCTACATCGAGGCACTGAGCAACCTGGTTTCTCAGACCTTCAGCACACTTGATCAGCAGGGCGGCCAGATGGACTGGAGAGATCTGGATCTGGCGCTTCACGAGATGTACTTGTTTGGCGAGCTGGCGTTGCCTAATCAGGGACTGGGCACCAAGAGCCAGCCCAACTCCACTGCTATCGAGCGTTTGACCATCATGGTGACAAAGATGGTCGAATCCGGTGAGAAAGAATATCGTCCCTACCTGCCATTCAAAGACTGACTTCCTCAGGCATTTCCAACTTCCCCCATCCTGCCATTGTTCTGCAGTACATGGAGATCTGCGTCCGCTACTGGCAAGTTTTTGACGCGCGCCAGGAATACATACCGCAAGTTCTCGAGAACTTTGTGCGGCTAGTACACCACGATCACGTTCGAATCAAGACACGGTCGTGGTACCTCTTTCAGAGATTTGTCAAGTTCCTCAGGGCCCAAGTCGGCAATGTCGCCGAGACTGTTATCCAATCGATCAGCGACCTCCTCCCTATCAAGGCCGAGGTCTCTGAGAACAATGGGGAGGACGACTATGGCTCAGACGAGTCCGACCACTCTGCAGATGCACTGTTCAACAGTCAGTTATTCCTCTTCGAAGCGATTGGTTGCATCGCCTCCACCGGGAGCACGCCAGCAGACAAGCAGGCCTACTATGCTCGGATTGTCATGTCCCCTCTGTTCAGCGATATGGAAGCCCATCTTTCCAAGGCCAAGTCCGGTGATTCTCAGGCTATTCTTCAAATCCATCATATTATCCTGGCTCTCGGTACCTTGGCCCACGGTTTCTCCGACTGGACACCGGGAAGCAACTCGACTCAACAACGGCCCCCACCTGACAAGCTGGTGTCCGACGAGTTCGCCAGAGCTGCCGAAGCCATCCTGGTTGCTCTGCGCGAATTGAACAGCTCTTCTGATGTCCGCACCGCCTGCCGCGCCTCCTTCTCTAAGCTGCTTGGTGTCCTCGGCTCCGCCGTTCTGCCTCAGCTTCCCCAGTGGATCGAAGGCTTCCTGTCACAAAGCTCTTCCAAGGATGAGATGGCCATGTTTCTGCGCCTGTTGGATCAGATCGTTTTCGGTTTCAAGACTGAGATCTACGATGTTCTGAACATGCTTCTCACTCCCTTGCTGCAGAGGATCTATGGCGGTCTACAAGAACCGGTAACCGGCACTGACGACGAGATTCAGCTCGGGGAGCTGCGCAGAGAGTACCTCTCCTTCTTATTGGTAATTCTGAATCACGAGCTTCAGGCCGTATTCATCAGCGAGACCAACCAGGCCTACTTTGAATCTCTCATCACTTCCATTCTCACCCTTGGGCGTACGCTGGTCGCGGAAAACATTGGTCCCAGTCGCCTTGCTTTCAGCGTGTTGGCGCGCATGGTGGTCGTCTGGGGTGGTCCGGACGTCGCCCAGATTTCGGAGAACCCTTCGCCACCAAGCGGGTCTGCCAACCCGACCATACCGGGCTTCGACCGCTTCATGATTGAGCGCTTTCACCCGCTCTGCTGGGAGGTGTTTCAGGATCCCAATTTCAAGCCTCACAAGGACGCGCAGAGCAAGCAAGTTCTGAACGAAATCGCTGGTCTCGAGCAGGCTATTTACATGAAGACGGGAGATCTGTTCATCCAGAACCTCCACTCGCAGCTCTTCCCCCACCTCGGCATCGACGGATCTGAGTTCCTCCGGTATATGTCGACATCAACAGACAGAAAGGCATTCTCTGGCTATCTGCAGGGACTCCTGAAAAGCCGGAGGTAAGACAGGATCATGGAGCAAGGGGCAAGGGGCAAGGCTTTAGTTTCAGGTATTATGGTGGGATTGCGGGGTGTCGTCTTGGCCATTTTTCTTTGTTTACATATCCACTGGCCGCATCGCCTTGGAGTTTAAGGGAGGCATTAGAGATATTAAATGATAAAAAGATCATGTTCTCAACTCGTCCAGCCTCTTGTCCAGAGTAGCCACCTCAACGCTTTGCCCCCACCAAGTGTCGCTCAACTCGTTCCCCTGTGTCCTCGGTCTCGACATGCCTCTCGTTGACTAGAGCTTGATACTTCCATTGGATTTCCAGGTGAACAGGGAAGCTGGGAGTGGTGTAGATGATGCTTGGTCATATATTATGTCTCTTTAGGTAGCTTGTTACTAGAGGACAAGGCTTTCATTATCCCTAGGTCTTTGGTGCTAAAGAGCATATTTTGGAAGCATAAAGCCTACTGTCCTTGCCAGCTTCACAAAGTGACCAGAGTCTTCCAGCTCTTATCTCGATCAAAGACAGCATTACAAACAAACATAGATCTGTCTGAACTGCAGTCATAATAGGGTCACCTCAATCTAGGTGACAGCTTGGCCTTGATAATTGCTATTGCTTAGCAGATATGAAAGATGTAGATGTGCAACACAGACGTTGACGAGTCTCTAAGATATACCGGGGAAAGAACGATTCATAGCGCAACTTTGGAATTTGTGAGCTTTCAAGGTCGATAATTGGAGCTGCTGGCAGATGAAGCCTCCCTCAGACCGCTGCAGTTCAACTTTGATACCCAGATCAATCGGCCACCTCGGAACCCTATGTGTCCGGCTCATGTGACCAGCGGTTTGAAGTGTGGCGCCACATGTTGCCGTATATTCTAGCCGGCGGCTTGTTATTGATGCGATGTGTGAAACATGCATGACAACTCGTCAACGATGCGCCCACACAGACAGCTCTATTATCTCGCTGGACAACCAGTAATCGCCGTCGAATAGCCAGCCTTCAGGCTCAACAAGCTCTGTTCTACAAAAGTCGACTATACCGATGGCTTCTTGCATCCCGTATTACATTTTAGAAGGCGGGCTTTGACCTTCACGTGTTGCACGACTTGCCAACAGAGTCAATCTCCTCGTCAAACATCCAGAGAGCGATTATGAACATGGGGGTTAAGAAGGCTCGCACGGGGGTCATCGTAAGTTTGCGGCTGGAAACCGAGCCAGAGGGGGGGACGAGTTCGTCCATGGAAGTAGTAAACGCGTCGATCCATTTGTGCTGGTTTCCCGATGAAGCAACGAAGCTGTGCCATATCCTAGAAGAGCAACTCTTCGCATAATCAAGCGGCGGCATGCTTGAGCACACCGCGTGGCAGCACGAGGGAAAGTCCAGAGTACCAGCGGAAGCTTTCCCGCTCGATTCAGGAGGAAACGTGCCGCAGACGCAACAGATGCGCACTTACTTTCGTGGCAGGAGCCTTTCTTCCGACTGGACCGACAGCTGATATATCGGACAGTACTTGAATTGGGTCGTCGGCATGCACGCGGTCAAGACTGCCGAATGGCACATTCAATGCGTCTTGGTAGAAGATGTTCCATGTCAATGAGATCCCACGATGCCGGCGCGGATGGATAAACTGTTTCCATCGAGGAGACATTCGAATCTTCAGATCAGACACCGCTGGCTGGCTTCGTGAAAGGCTGAGAGCCCTGTGACTTCTCAAGGCGTAGGGCAGGGGTAAGTTGCTCGGCTCCGCCAACCTCGAGTAAGTTCCTGTGTTGCCCAGGGAAAAGCTGCGCCAGCGCTCATGGGGGCGGGGTTGTCATGACGTGAGACAGGTAAGACAGAAACCAAGACATTGCCCTGTGAGCCGAAGGGATGTTCGGCTGTAATACCGCGTACGCTCAAAACCTATGCGCTCCGTGTATGTCATCCATGCGTTCTCTCGCCGCAGCGAAATTTGGCACAGCAGAAGCAGGAGGTTTCCTCATTCCAAGCAGCTGCGACATGCTGTGCTATGTTGAGCTTGAGACCCATCGTACGTTTCGCAGCACCCAGCTGGGTTGTGGCATTCGAAAATACGAGCTCGTGTCGCCGAGTCCAGTGGGATGAGTGAAGGAATGGTGAAACTATTGTGCAACTTGATCTTCTGATCAAATCTGCGAGTCTGAGGCTTTCTCTAAGTAAGCGGATGACGACAAGCATGGTCTGCAACAGTCATGGAGACAGCTTCAAAAAGTTCAATGTTTCTCCCTAGGGCCATTCACGTTTATCCGTCATCGGAGAGGAATCATTGTTGGTTTTCGGGATACATAACTTCGGACAGTTCTTCTGTATAGGCGAATACCGTTGCTCCTGATACTCATCCGGAAGTCAGATAGCCCATAGCCCATGTGTAGAGGCCGATTGAGAATCATTATAGGTTTTGTCTGCTTGAGCAGAAGATGACACGGCTAATCGTAGCTCCATGGTTTGAAATATCCAAGTGGGCGTCTAGCAAGTGGCTGCCAATTCCGCAAACACGGCGCATGGGAAATCGACTGTCTGTTTAGTTCGACCAATGACATTTGCCAGTTGATTCAATTCATCGACGCAGAGGGACCACGCAGTCAGCAACGCTTGGCCAGCAATCGAGAAAGCATGTCGTCTAACTACGGTCAGCGGCTCGTTGCTGCAATTATGATTCTCCAAACGACACACTAGTTGAGGGTGTGAGTCCCCCCCTGAGGCCCGCATGTTCCTGTGTATGCAAGCAGACAGTCCGGGGTTGGGCTGAGGTCTGGGTCGACGCTCGATCTGCCTCTTGAGGCGGCACAGTACACATCTTTGTGTCGGGACAGCAGTGCGAGAGAAATTGCTCGAAATTCGAAATACTGTTAAACGGCCTCGAACAATGAGACCTTCGGGCCGCCGACTGCCTCCGAAGGGGTCGACGGGCGGGCCAAACTTCTACTTTCCTATAATGGATGGACACTATGAAGACGGCGTATCCAAATCTCCCGGAATGGCCAATTGTCGCGTTCTCCGATCTTAAACAATTCGCAGCTTCCCTGGTGCCCACAACGAGTAAAAAAGCAGCTCGACGATCAATTTTTAGCTGGTGCGACGCCCAGAGTCTCGGGGGCGGGTGCTACATAATTCCTGCGATCCTGCATCTTCACGACAGTCTTTTGGAAAGCTCGAGGCCGCCGCGACAGACGATCTGAGATTGCAGCCAGTCCTGCAATGAAGTGGTGGCGACCGTTTCGCACTTTGGTTCCACATGTTAGACAGCGATTAAAGAACATGCAAGGCTTGGCCCGGCGGGCTGTGGCAGTGTAAGGTGGACAAGTGGTCTTGCCGAAATGTAGGCCATCCAATTAGACCGCAGCCAAGAGAAGAGGGCAGCTGGAACCGTCTGCAAGCTCCCGCAGTTGATGACTTTCCAGGTGCAGCGTGAGGTGGACGCGGTGCGAGTTGTCGAGGACGGTTTGGATGGCGGTTGATTAAGGTTATCATTGCTGCTGTCAAGCCAACCTTGTCCGTTCGCTAATGAGGACTGTGTGGCGGAAAGTAGCCGTCCTTATTCCACCATTCAGAGATTATGCCCTGCAATCAAACAATCTGCCGGTCGTTTGCGAGATACGGCTCGAGCCCAGGCATAGCAGCAACGTCATAAGAGTCGGGAATGGGCTTGAAGACAGGAAGGCAAGGCCGTTGAGGGCCCTTGAGGCCTTGAGGGAATATCAGACGATCTGAGTGCGCCCACATATATGAAACGCGCGATAAGCAACGAGTTGGAGTCCCTTGGCCTGCCTCGTGGGGCCCAGCTGCGAGATGGGATGGATGGGTTGTGAGTTCCGACAGGGATGTGCGAGCAGCGCTGGGGATGAATGGCGCCCTCTTACTCCGAGTCGATTGCCCGCTGTCGTCTGTCGCCGATGAGGGGTTCCTTGCTGGTAATGGATTGCAATATGAAGTAAATAAATTTCAAAGCGGCCCTGCCCACGCGACGGGCGTGATCCAGGGCGGCCAGGTCAACCGCAAATTACTCGTAGGCGATGGAGCAGGACAAACGACAAAGCTCTATTGTTGATGATGGTGGCGCATCTGGCTATGGCATCAACATGGCTGCCACGACAACTGTGGACGCTGTCGAAGAGGTAAGGGCCAAAGCTGGCTGTCGGGCTAACCCGGTTCGAGCGGCACCAAGGAGTGCCGGGGCGGTCTAAGAAGACGAGCTGGAAGAGATTGAGATTGGCTTTGTGAGCTTGAATGTTCACGGGCTATGGGCTTCGTGGCCCGTGAATCTGACGTGTTGACATTGCTGATCTCGCGACGCTGGACGATGCCGCGGTGGATTTTCCCAGGAAGCCGTCGAGTGATTGGCAGGGGCACAGAGCTATTTGACCGGGATCACCAGTCCCCTGGTTCCTCGTGTCTTCAGTCCATCAGGCCGTCTCTGTTGTTTGGTCTGGCGTGTCCGACTGCGGCCAGGACTCGGAGCAAGCGGCCTCTTGGCTGTTGGTTTCTATCCCGCCGTAGCGACGAGATGGTAAACGCCATGGGGAGAGAGAGATGTCTGCGTGCGCATGGTAGTTAGTGCTTGCAGAACGGGTCGGCACAGACGGAAAATTGGAGATGATGGACATTGAGATCCGTCGATGATCGAATATGGATAGCACTGGGTGGTTCTCCCATAATCTTGACAACTTCACGGGAAATTAAACTGCGCTGGATGGTTCGTGAAACGGAAAATGATTGACGGCGAAAGTCTGAAAAGGGGAAGTTGTGAACAATCACAGAGAAGGATACGTACCAGCTGGAAAAGGGTGCGACCATTTTGGAAACAATGACCCACACCTTATGTTTATGTTCCTGCATTAGTTTCTATTCCCCCTTGGCCAGTTGGTTTGTCTCGATCAACCCGCAAAAGGATCCCTCTTTGAATACGGAGTACGGATACACGGTAAGGTATCTGTAGTCCCGATAGATCGCAGTCGTTTGGGGTGACGGTTTTCCTTCGCCTCATGCGCGTTCAATGTGTACCGAATATTTTTGGGCCCAGATGACAGGAAGGGATCGAGAGGCCTCGCCAAGGCCAGGGCTGAAAAAGCTCATAACGTTGTACCCTTTGTACTAAGGTAAGCTGTGTGTGTAGGTATCCGTGGGTGTGTTCCTGCCTCCCTTCTTGCTCTCCTCTTTTGGCGGAGAACCCTGCTACTTGTACTCGTCAGGTTGCGCTGCAGCGTTTCCTTTGGTTCCGTCCGTCGTCGATCTTCCTTCAACTCCACGTTTCGCTGCTTTCCAGCAATTTTTCTCCCTTTCTCTCAGGTGAGGTGTCTGCCCCTCAGCTGCAAGCCTTGCGTCGCCGGCTCGGCTACGTTGCCAACTCCGAATGGTTCGACCCTGAATCTTGCCTAACAAGAAGGGGATTTCATCTTGTCTCACCCTATCGATGACTGTCTCCCAACAGTCTCGTCCAAAGCAACGTGGTCGAGCACACTGCCGCATTCCTCGGCCCAACCTTCTATCGACTTCATCCACCTACATAATAGGTCTCATATTCGTACACTAGGCCTGTGCCTGGTCACTGCCGCTTTCACTCCTTCCAGCCAACAGCTAACTGAGCGAAATAACGACGACCACATGGATCTGCGTGAACAGACGTCGGTGGGGGATGAAAGTACCGAGTACGACATGGAGGACTCGAATTGTACGACCAAAGAGGCCCGCACCGCGTACCGCATACCAAGGTCACACCGAACCATCCGTCCACTTTCATCCCTGTTGCCACTAGAAAGTGCCACTTTTTGACTCGCCCTCAAACTGCGCGTTCCGCCTTTTGATTGAGTTGACTCGACTCGCGATGGCAGACCTTGATTCATCAGTCATGCGCCGACCTACCACAAGGTCTGCATCCGCAGGCTACAAGTACTATCTATGCAGTAATCGTAGGGCCAGAGCTTCCAAGGGGAACCAAGGAGCCTTTGTCAAACGATAGGCTGACCCGAGATTGGCGAACCCGGCCAGCTTCGTTCACAACCAGTCACACCGCCAGAGTCGCTATACTGCGTATGCTTACTACGTACGGATATTCTGCGTAGTATAGGCGCCCATCGCGACCCATCACCGTATGCCGCCAGCGTCAGTGGCTTGCACCCACTGTTGGCGTCGCGACTCTCCTTTTTCTGTTGGCGCAAAGACGGTCGAGAAATAGGACCGAGATTGGCTTTCTCGATTCATTGCCTACCAAGGCGAATAGGGAAATTGGCGAGAGGCGCCAGAAAGCCATCGAAGCCAAATGGTGGCCGACTCACGAATCAGCATCCGCTACGCCATCTAAGCAATGGAACGGCGCGCCCTATTCCGTCTCGAATTGTTCTCGCCCCCAATAAGCGCTTCCCATCTCACGTCAACCTACCACACGCCTCGCTTCGCGCTACGAATTCTCCTTACTCCATGAACAACAGACCATTGCACAGCCCAGCAAATAAGGTGGCAACGGCGTTTCCCTTCTGCCCCTAATGTCGGTCTATGCAGATGGCATCTCACCCCGGTCCAGGGTCACATCCAGGACGACAGGGGTGTGCGAGCATCAGCATGGGAGGCCGGCCTGGCCCCGACAAACCAAGTCACAACTGTCCTCCTGAGGCCTTGCTGCCTCCACCAAAACCCCTGGGCTAGCGTTCATGGGGATGGCCGCTGGCAGGCGTCGTGTAATTTCCCGCTTGTCCAGGTCATGTTCATGTCACTTGCGCTGACTGCCAGCCAAAGAGCAACTCGCCATCAGCCCGTCTCCTCTTACTCGAGCAAACCTGGTTTCTCGCAGTGGGCAGTGGGATGGGGTAACCCCCGATGCATCCAACTTGGACTCTGCACTTGCTTGTCCAACGTTCCCTATTAATATGCTGTCTCCCATCCCGTCGGCCTCGTTCGTCTTCCCTCCTTTCCTCTTCAGCCAAACAAGCCTCATCAATCTCAAGCATCAGCTTTTGACTCAACTTTGACTTCGGTCGTCCACTCTTTATACCAATTATCAACACTCGCTCTCTCTTAATCAACCACACCTCGCTTCGTTCTCACGAACTCTTGTTCAAAACAACCGCCCTTCACAACCATCAAAATGAAGTACTCCGCTGCCGTTCTTGCTTTCGCCGGTGCCGTCATGGCCCACGGTGGTCACGAGGAGGAGGCTGCTCAGTCTACCGTCTTCTCCACCAAGTACTTCACCATCACCTCATGCGCTCCTGAGGTCACCAACTGCCCCGCCCGCAGCACCGTTGTCTCCTCCAGCGTCGTCCCCGTCATCACCAACTCGGCCGAGCTCCCTGTTCTCACCACCACCGCCGTCCCCGTCCCGGTCACGACCCCCGCCGCCGTCTACCCCATCCCCTCTGCTCCCGCTCCCGCTCCTCCCGCTGGCAACGGAACCGTCCCCGTTCCCCCCGTCAAGCCCACCACCGAGACCGGCGTCAAGCCCGTCCCTGTCACCACCGGTGCTGCTGTTCCCTCCGTCAGCAAGCCCGCCACCCTGGTCTCCCAGCCGGCCCCCGTCTGCCCTGGCTCCTCCGTCAAGACCATCTCTACCAGCATCACCACCGTCATCCCCACGGTCATCTACGAGACCGTCCAGATTCCCTGCCCTACCCCTAGCGCTCCCTCTGCCACCATCCCTGGTGTTCCCACCGGTGGCAACGGCACGTGAGTTCTCCCGAGCTTCTGACATGATCAAAAACCCGCAGACCAACTAACACACGGCAGCGCTGTCCCTCCCACCAAGACCCCCGTCACTGCTGGCGCCTCCGGCCTGAGCGGCTCCGTCGTTCTCGCCGCCGTTGCCGGTGTCGCCGCCTACGTCTTTGCATAAATCCTTTCCTTGGGACAAATCTAAAGGAAGCCATGCTTGGCTACGGCAGTTTACGACAAATTCTAACGGGCCTTTTTTTGCTGGGGAGTCTGAGAGGACCATACATGTATAAAGGACTCTTTTCTCTTTTGTACATGTATCAGTCTTAAACGGAATGGCAAAAAAATACCATTTGTATCTAATCTTCTAATTGTATTTGGGGGTTATGTCTGGGGTGACGGGTCTGCTCGCTCATTGGAAGATGGCGTGTTCGACTCTGAGCTTATCCGGCGGCCTGGCTTTTAACGACGAAGTGTTTGGTGTTCTCACGACTGCGGTAACGATATCGAGTGTGAGAGGTTCGTGAAGGGCAAAAAGCCAAGACGGCCGGTTCCCTCAAGTGAGGTGACATGATCGACCAACAAACTTGACAGCCCTTGTAGGGATCACAGACAGCAAGACACCAAAAAAAGACTCAAAATGTTCCTCCCCGGCGACCCAAAGCCACACCGACTCTCGCCTACTTAGCATAACGACCAGGGTTAAAGCGGAATGCCCCTTCTCTTCAACCCCGAGAACATTGTGCGCTAGCGCTGGATCATTCGAACAACTGAGGGACTTTCGGGAAATTACGATTGGGACGAGCCGCGGCCTCTGATTGGACACCTCATCACGAGTCAATTTGGGCGAAACGCACCAGTCTCCGCACAATGGGACGAACGGCAACCCCGACTTTTTTCGGTGCATTTGTACATTTATGCAGCTTGTGTATAAGTTCTCAAAGGAGGGACCCTGCTTATGCATTCGACATCATTTCACTTGACCCGGAATAAACTTGTTTGAGTTTATCAAAGCTGGGACGATGTGGATGCCGAGCTTTGGCTGGGGCTCGCAGGATTCAAGGAGGTAGTTCGCTTCGAAGGACTGAGGATCCTTGATGGTGCGAGGCCTGGGTTGGATCTACGAGTTCATCACTTCGGAGCGACCTTGGACGCCCCCCTCTCCGTCTTCAAGAAGCTGGGTGCCGTGACGGAGGGATATCGACTCGACCCATTCGGTATGCGGGAAACGATCAGAGGAACACAATCGCGTCAGCGAGGACTATAAAGAGTACCCTCGTCGGCTGGGTCCGACGGCATGCATGGATCGGAAAGATTCTCTCATCTACGTTGGGTCTCCTGCTCCAGTTGCGACGTACAAAGTAAGGCTAGCGGAACATGACACCGTGGTGCGGCAGTTTTCTCTCCCTCCATGTCTTTGGTCTTGACGTTGCAGGATCGACAGTGTTTAGATTACTCGATATGAGATATCTGGCTCTATCCTCCGCCTTCGGATCTTGATATGATCTGGAGAAGACGGCGATGCCGGGCTCGGGTGCTCCCTGCGCGCGTCCCTCCGTTGAAGCGGGCTTCCGTTCGACGATCCTCAGGGCCGGTTTGCAGACGACGTTTGATGACGATTGTCGACTGTCAATGGTCGTAGTATTTGTATTCGGTTTGCCCGGTGCCAAGATGACTGCTGTCTCTTGCTTTTGTAAAGATGTATACGGATATGGCTCCTGGTATTGAGCGGGTTTGCCATGACGCAACGTCCGTCAAAGATGAGTCCCAGCCTTCTATGGTAGCAATTGCTAATTACTCCTGTGGTAGATTTCAATGGTCCTGCTCCCGCTGACTAGGCACCGAGCCCAGCGTAGGTTGTTGTCGTAGCTGGCTGCTAGTAGTTGCTGTGCATATCACGACCGCTCCTTCCTCATCACCTCGCTCCTTCCTCGCCAGCCCCAACGCACCCTCCATCCCAACTCGAAACCGCTCCTTCCACTTCCACGTCCACATCTGATACACCTCCCTACCTACTTGTAGGATAATATTGTCGTCTGTTTTCAACATGTTTCAAGATGGTGCAGCGGTAGTGAGTGCGTCTTAGACGCTGAGTCACACTTGCTATCGATGTACTACCTTGCATCCCAGCTTGACTTACAATACATCGTCGGCTCCGATCACAACAAGCCCTTGCCAGGATGATCTTTTTTTGTATGGCTTGACACCTATGCTTCGGATCTCGTGAATGCCCTGTGTATTGGTGGCGAGCTAATACTATACTGTGAAAATGTCAAGGTGTAGAATTTGTGAGGCTATCTCGGAGCTGGAGGTCGAGGGTTCGAGACTGGGGGCTTGACTTTTTGTCAGTCTTTTTTCTCCGACCAGCAGCCTATTTTTGATTCGGCCGTCGCCCTCGATTGGGGTTAGGCCTTTCAGCGCTCTCATTATCAGCTCTTCTCTCTTTGGTACGACTGAATGTGTCGACCGCTTGTGACTGGTGTGTTGTACCACGCAGCCTCTGAAGCAAGTTGAACAGCGTCGTTGGTGCATACACACTCTCGCCGCTTCGGCGCAACGGCCAACCGTCGTCCGGTCTTCCACATCGGATGCCCCCGCTCGCCAGCGATCTGCACAACGGTCGTGCTTCCGCGCACCCACGTGCTGGGGTGCGATACACACACCAGAGCCCAAGATCTCACTGCCCCTGCCCCCTCCTCTGTAGGCGGGCTTTGCTCTCTCGTATACCAGCCGTAAGCGATGGCTTCTTTCGGGGACCGTCGGGCAAGGGCCATGACTCTGCGCATGAGAAGCAGGACCCCTGCGCATCGCTCAGCTCTGGTGGATTGGTGCACTCATCCGGACGAACGTTCGACAGGAGCGCCGGAGCCGAGGCGGGGGCAAGATGGGGGTGATGGGAGGGAGACATGAGTCGCGGACGGCTCGCGTGGGGACGGACGCCGGGGGTGCTTCACTGAACTTGAAACCGAATCACCTTCTCGTTCGAGATGGACGACGGGCCCAGACGTGAGATGTTGCTCGTTAATGGAGGTGTTTAATGTAAATTCGGACCAGGCCGACAGAGCTGCAGGATAGGAACTGGGCTTGCGGGCCATATTTGGAGGGACCCGTATGAACAGGACTAAAGATAGCTGCGAATTGAAGTGGATCATTTGGATCCAATTCTATCTGGGAATCATCAAAGTAGGAGGTAGGTAAAGGGTGCAGTGTATTTCCGGCTATCAGGTTCGCCAGCTGCAAGATGGATGTGGTGATGCTTGGCGGGGAAGCAGCACTCTGCAAAGTCTCGTCATCAATATGAAATTCTCTGGCATGTTTTCATGTGAGTTGTTTATATAATACAGCAAAAGGTTAAGGAGATGGTATTGCCAGTTTGTTGTTGTAACGCACCCAGTGTTGGACGAACTGTTTCGTGGATACGAGGTGGCGGTCCGTGTCGGCTGAGAACATGGCGTCCCCCAGCTCATCTGCGATGCCGGAGAGCCTCCCAGCGTTCATCGGTAGATCAGCCGAAAACGTGGACCTTCGTCCCGTATTCTGATTATCAGACGCTCAACAGCGGCTGCACGCACCGGTTACCATCGGATGGATCAAGGATTCCGGTACGGAGAAGCTGATGATGGGATGACGGCCGTATCGGCCCCACTGGGTCCGATGTTGAACAGCCGCCATTGCATCAACGCGTCGACAGCAAACGGTTCACAGCATGGCCCGACGGTAGACTGTGCTCTGATTGTAAGTAGTAATAACGCAAAGGACCTGGCAACAGAGTTTGGTCAGAGGGCGGAGCAAACTTGCTTACCTCCGTTGCTTGGTCCTGTCTGGTGAAACCCGGGTCGACGCATTCGCTGCTGGGAGCAAACGCCCAAGGCTAGTGTGGGAGGATGGGCAAACGCGTCGAGGCGCCAAACGCCGTCTTGGCTGGAAACCTGCCCGCACTCGTTTGCACAGAGAAGTCTGGTTTAATGGAGGTGCAAACCCGTCAAGTCGGGGTTTCTCTGCTCCAAGCACAGAAGACTACAGAAAGGGGGACGTAAAGGGAGTCTGCTAGCGACTGCAACACACACGCATATGCGCTTCCGAAGCAGCACCTCGCATGCCAGATGACACGTCCATTTTCCAACTTGCTGGATCTGTCCCACAGCCCTACGATGCCTAGTCCGCTCCGTCAGGAGAGCGCGCAAAATCTAACCCAGAACGAACAAGCTGCACTGCCTCGTCCCGTGTTTTCACCATTCCTTCCATCTAATGCCAACCGTCGTCATCAGAAGCTGTCATCCCGATGACGGCACCCAATCATATCCCATCTCTGTGGCATTCCCACGTTTCCCAGAGCGATGGATGCCAAAAGGATACGTAGTCCCAGGTAATCAGTGCCCCCAGAGTGTACTAGCGTCATCCCCACCTCGCACTCGGCACGCACAGACCATAGCTTTCTTCTCCCTGTCGCGCATCTTTTTTTCTTTTCCCGCCTCCAGCTCACCCTTCGGCCCCACTTCCGCACTCGCTTAACGGTAGCGGCATTTTAAACGGCCGATCCTTCTTCACCCTACGGACGTGTTGCGTTGCGAGGCCAGTCCAAACAGCAACCTTCTCATTCCACGCTCTGCTGCCTCGACAGCTAAGCCCAGCCTTTACCATGCCCGTATTAGCCCTCTTTCGCATCCTCCCGTCGATGCGAGAACGCATGTCTCTGATCTGGGGCCTTTTCCCGCCATGATTGGCGCACCCTTTTCTTCCATTTGAGCCATGAGCCTTATCGTCTGGCCTCTCTCGCGCAAGAGAATGCGAGGTAGCGTACTGGCGGTGCCTGGATGGTGACGGATGCCTTATTACTCCGTTCTCCACGAAACGCATGGGAGGCTGTGTGTATGTCCATGTGCTGAATCCAGCCATGTCGTGTTAGCCTGCATTCTGTCATGATTGACCGCGCCAAGAGCCGTGGGAGAAGTCGTGGAGTCGACCCAAATCTCTCTCTCCCTTTTCCAAGAACATACATATATTAATCTGCATCTCATTCCCAGGCAGTGGTGCATTGAAACGCTTTCTTATGCGTGTGGCAGCAAACCAGGCCCAAGCTCGACACTCGACACCCAAGACATACTCCAGGGCTCGAAGGCCAAAACAAGAAGCCTCCTTTCCCCCGCGAATCTTCCCTCGCCCTTTCCATCGTCCTCGAACCTTTCATATCTCTCATTCATCGCGAAGCCAGCGTACATACTCGCTCACCATGTCCGGCCCTCCGCCTCCTCCCCCGCCGTACGTCGTCTTCTTCGGCCCCAACGCGAACTGCACCCTCGACATATGCTCCATCGAGTACAGCCTGTACAAGTACCGCCCGAACCTCGCCCTGAACGTCCTCTTCCTCGTCCTCTTCGCCGTTGCCGGCGCCGTCCACGTGTTCCTCGGCATCCGGTGGCGCTCGTGGTGGTTCATGAGTTTCATGCTCGCCGGCTGCCTCAGCGAGATTGTCGGCTACGTCGGCCGCATCATCATGTACCAAAACCCCTTCGAGTTCGTCGCCTTTATGCTCCAGATCGTCTTCATCACGAGCGGGCCCGTTTACTACACCGCCGCCATTTACGTTACCATTTCCAAAGCGTGAGTTTTTCCCTCCTTTCTTTCGATTGCTTTTGTGTTTCTGGCCCTTGGTTGCTGCGTTTCTTTTCGACTATGGATATTGTCAGTCATGTCAGTCAATCAACTTGCTTTTTTTGAAGCCTTCTCCACCACGCGGAAACCCCCCTTGCACAACTACCGCAATCTCGCGGCATGCACATCGGAAAGCATACAGTCTCAGGGGGGGGAAAGCAATCCCACCGTAACCTCATCAGGCCACTTCCGAACGACACATACACGCACACAGAAAGAGCTAACACACCTTGGACGGGCAGCATCACCTCCTTCGCGCCGGAACTGTCCCGCATCCCGCCCAAGGCCATGTACTGGCTCTTCATCTCGTTCGACGCCTTCTGCCTCGCCCTGCAGGCCGCCGGCGGCGCCCTCAGCACCACGTCCAAGGGCTCCTCCCACCTTGGCGTGAACCTGGCCATGGCCGGCCTCGTTATCCAGGTCGTAGTGCTGGTGGCCTTTTGCGCCCTCTTCGCCGACTACATGATCCGCTACAACCGCTCCGGGCTGGCGCGCGCCCTCACCCGCCGCGAGAAGCTCTTCTTCGGGTTCCTGGCGCTGGCCATCACCCTCATCCTGGCCCGCTGCGCGTACCGCGTCGACGAGCTGAGCGAGGGCTATTCCAACTCGACCAAGATCACGGACGAGGGGCTGTTTATCGGTCTGGAGGGAGTGTAGGTTTTTTTTTTCTTCCTGCGTATACGTTCCGCTGTTGTTTAGATCCGTGTGACTGACATGTGGGCTTTGTAGTCTCATCATCCTCGCCGTCTTTGCGCTGTGCGTCGGACACCCTGGTCTTGTCTTTGGCCAAAAGAGGCTCGACGGGGACAGGAAAGTGTCTTCCTCGACGGTGGAAAGCGGCATCATCGAGCCCAAGGAGCGCGTGAGACAGGCCTCTGATGCGACGGTCTAGACGCCGTCACGTTCATCATCTAGAGTATGCGATTTGTCTTTTTTGGTCCTTTGATTATGGTCATGATCTGCTTGGAAGCATTCCGCAGTATACCACACTTCAGGAGAGAAGTTTGCCTTTTAGATTTAACGAAACAAATACGAAAACCACACTGTTGGTCTATGAAACAATTCTCACTTGGCCCTCATCATACTACTGCTTGCAAAGGGTGTACTTGCTTCTACTTGTCATGGCCTACTGGGCTACCGTGCCCCTTGCTGAAAGAGTAAGGTAGCGAAAAGTAGGGCAGTACTGCATAAGGCAACTTTACTTTCAGAGGAGACTCATTGTGTGATATCGACAATGAACTGTGTCTACTATCACTAACTGTATCTACTGTTAGTCAATAGTCTTGATGTCTTCGAATAGACAGGATGTATGTGTGTAGTAGCTGGCTGAAGCATGCTTCTACAGACAGGTATCTCTAGACCTTCACTCTACATTCTTCAGTGACTATCTTCAAAAGATGACACCCGAGTTTGAGAGCGATCGGTGTAGAAATGGTGGTATTTCTCAGTTGATGTACGCGGATTTGAATGAGTGGGAGCATCAACTTGGAGGTGCCAACCGAGAGACCCGGCAATACACGAGTTTATCTTATCAATGATCACTGTTTCAGGGCTAGGTCATGCAAGGAGTGTTCTGAATAGGAAAGGCTCTCCGAAAGTGACCGTGAAACCCAGTTCCCGCCAATTCTATTCAACGCCACTGAAGTTGTCATCTCGAGCTGCGTACCCTCTCCCCAACAGCATTCAAAACCAGTACGCGTTTGACACTACTTTATGCTCCCATGACGCTTGGCTTTGTAACAATAGAATTATCCGAGGTTTGGAGTAGATTTAAAGCCGTACCTCCTGGGGTGAGCTTGGGGTAGTAGACTGTGCTGACGAGGCGGCCATACGTGTGAAATGGCCTGCCTGCGTCCTGTGTTCGGCCAATTACTTCACCGAGCTGCCAACCCCAAGCCACCCCCAACTTTCTGGGTACAGTATATATCGGGTTTCGCAAGTTGGTGTTGTCTTCGTAAGGCATTGATAACCCACATCACCTCGCGAAGGAAATCGGCTGAAGGCACCACGTCGCTGCTGATTTTGTCACCTTGGACTTCCCAAAAACGAAGAGTCGGTGCAATCGCGACGAAAAAACTATGTGGGTCGTAAAAAGAGTGCAAAAGGGCGTCTCCGTTCTCGCGGTAGGTCTTTCTTTGTGTAAGTCGGCCAAACTGTCTGACGTTGATGAACGTTCGCCCTCGGACAACTTATCGCTAATGGAGTAACCATGTGTTTAAGGGCATCAGTTTGCAGAAATAAACACATTATCAGACGCCTAATTTCTCTGAAGAGTACACGATAAGAGCCAGTCGTGGACGAGGGCGAATCTCAAGATGTGCAGTTCGGGTTGGTATGCTAGCCCCGAGTGACAGAGAAACACGGCGCTTCCGAGAACGGGGTTTGTCACGCGCGACGCCGCGGGAGAGGACGGCAACTCCCACCAAGATAGTCACGAGTCAGAATTTCATGTGTTTTATACTAGATGCGGCACGGGTGTGGCATCGTTTTTGGCGCGGCAAGGGGTCCTTCGGTAGTGAAAAGCATGGTTGACCACAGAGTATCACTGAGTCCAGAACACGTAGCATCCTGAGCGAGAGACAGAATGTTGGCAGGGTTTTCTGGATGACGACAGATTGCAAACAGGTCAGCAGCGGTATCGACCGTATGCTGCGTGATTAGGTCCGAGTCGTGCATCCCTGCCATCAAACGAGTAACAGTCTATGCCGAGAGGCAACATACAGCTGACCAACGGACAGAGAGTACATCTCGAATGCGACTCGGTGATCTCGAGCATCAAGACATTTCTGTATAGAGAACTTGCATAAGAGCGTTTGTACAATGAGGAAATCTGCGGCTACGGTGAGTGCAGAACCCTGGAGACCGAAAACATACATCGCAAATCAACCTTCACGGACAGGGTTGCCGAGATGAGGTGCGGACGACCAGAACCTGCCTCACCTGGGATGTTTCAAAGAAAGATAAGCTATTCAGTCGAATTCCCCATTAGGCTTATTCTACAGGTAGCTGCTGAGCGATCCACGACAGCCCCGAGAATTCCCAACGATACACGTAACTTCTTGCCTCGGACAGCACGACTGAGGGCACACGAAAATCGAGCCCCTCGCAGACTGCCAAAGAGAGATTTACAAAGGGAACCGCTGTTTTTCTAGGACCGACCACCGGAACTATATGCGCTGAATTACCCAGCGACCGTCGTAGACAGACCGCCAATTGATACCGAACTATTTAGGGAATGGGCCGGTTGACGTTTGCTGGAATTTCTCTGGTGCTCCAAACACTGGGTGGACAGAGATGAAGGACGGGATGCCAACGGCGCCATAAACACATACGAACCCGGCGTGGATATTCACTTCCTCCTCACCATTCTATTCCCAGTTCACAGAAATAATCCCACTTAACCGATGCTGTCTGCGTCGCTTTAAGAGGGGTGGTCAAGAGAGTCTCAAAGGCATAGGCCATGGGGTTGATCCACCATATCCAGCCGAGCCAGGGATGCATCTGGTCCTTGGAGATCATGTCGTGTAGAAGACGTACCAGGCGCAGACGACGCCGAAATTGCGCCACGCATGGCCGTAGCTGAAGTCGAGGGCGCCGAGGTAGTCGTCGCCAGTGACGATGGAGGCTCCCAGTCGGGCGCCCAACACGCCGGCGCAGGCCTGGCCACCCAGGCTAGGCCCGTAACTAGGACCGTTGGGGATGAGGAACTGGCCGACGCAGGCGAGCTCGACGCCGTTGAATTCGTTGGTCGGCTCACGTCCATGTACCCGCTACTGAACTGACATGCGCTTTTCGCCGTCTTGTGAAACTCACAAATAACGGACAAAAAAGATTTCTATGTTCTTCTGGCAATTGTGCCTCCTTGGGCGAAGAAGAAAGGGTTTAGGACGCAGAACTTCCAGGCTATTTAACCTCTACTAGTTCCGTCGTGTCGAACGAGCCGGACCTTGAGTCTCAGCTGTTCAGAAACAGAGAATGAACGAGCAAAACGAAGTTTCCATTCAGACGTACGTTTCTTTTTCTCTCCCACACATCAGGATGCCATGTCTCGCCAGAAAACTGACTTTTGTAAGCAAGTCGTCGGAGCTACTCCGCCTTGTGGATACCGACAGGATGAAGGACGGAGAACGTAGCTGTATGTGTCCGACCGGCCACAACGTCAATCGCTTGACGGCCCGGAGAGCATGTAGAACATACCCAGGCCCCCCCAGAGTTGTTTGGCCGCGGTCTATGTGTATGAGGACAAACTCATCGGTCGCACCAAAGCATTAAAAAAAAGAGTCCAGCTGGAGTGGCTGGGTGCGGACTTGGCATCATAATCGAGTTCGGGCTCAGCTTTATCGAGCCCACTCTTGTTCACAGCTTAGTCAATGGTCGGGCTGTAACAGTAAAAGGAACAGAGAGAGTAGACAAGAAACCGAGTCGTGCGCGTGTCACTGCGTCGTCGAGAGTCGCATCAACAACATCACATGTTCTCAACTCACAAATGGCAAAGTCGTGACAGATTACTTGATGGCATTTATATGCACGCGGTATCTACCATATTAAGTATACATGGCAAGAGAGTTTGGCCAAAGTCGTCATTTCCTTCATGTGAAGACCTCAGGGTTCGCCACCAAAGACGGACCCACTGCCGACCCCGCATCGGACGCCACGGCGCCGTGTCCGTAAAACGAGCCCTGCCGTCTTGGAAGGGGGGGGGGGGGGGGGGGGACCACCTCAGACACGACCCAAGTTACCTAATTACAAGAAAGAAAGTCCAGCTTCACTCCGCGAGCGGTGTCTTGTGCTCCAAAAGGGGGGGGAAACTAGCCCCCGGAGACCGTGTGACGACCGACCAAGTCCGCAGTATGTTTGTGTGTGTGTGTGTATACGTGTGTGAGAGATTGAGCGTTCATCCCGAGTCCGCGCGTAAAGACTCAGCCGCTTAGCAAGCAGCACCGCTGCCGCTGGGGATGCCGGTGCACTTGGACGACTTCTTGCCGCCGGTGACGCTGACGCCGGACCACTTCCAGTTGGTGCAGGAGGCGCAGAGGATGTAGACGGGGGTGGCGGAGGAGGAGACGGAACCGCTGATCTTGCTGAGGGTGAGGCCGGAAATGGGGACGCCCGAGGTGGGCTTGCCGGTGGGGGAACCGTTCTCGTAGTCCTGCTCGATGACGATGCCGTACTTTGCAATGTTGGAGAGGGCGATGCCCGAGTAGGTGACGTCGGACACGGAGCCGGTGGCGCCGGAGACGGTCTTGATGCGCACGCCGTTGTCCGAGTTGACAATCTTGGAGTTGGTGATGGTGACGGTCTTGACGGTGTTGTCCTTGCGGCCGCCGACGGAGCCGATGGAGAGGCCGTGGCCGCCGGAGCAGGTGCCGCCGGTGAAGGTGATGTTGGTGCCCGAGTTGACGGCGAGGCAGTCGTCCTGGTTCTTGACGTTGGCGCCCGAGATGTAGACGCCGGTGGAGGAGCCGACGTCGAAGGCGTCCGTGTTGTGGCCGCCGCCCGCGTCGCCGGCCGAGTTGTCGACGGAGACGTCGTAGACGCCGAGGTTGGTGGCGCCGTTGATGGAGAAGGCCTGGACGGGGGTGTTGAGCGTGTTGAGGCCCCTGATGGTCGAGTCCTTGAGGCTGTGGGCGTAGAAGTACTTGGGCTTGGTCTTGCCGCCGTTGCTGCCCTTGGAGTCCCACCAGCGGGAGCCCTGGCAGTCGATGGAGTGGCCCGAGGCGCCGTCGATGACGATGTTGGAGCCGGAGAAGGAGATGAGGGGGCCCTCCCACTCCTTGTAGCCGAAGGTGGTCTTGCCCTGGAAGGTGACCTATAGGAGTGTGTTGGTGGATATCTCTCGTAACAAAAAGGATATATGGGAGAGAGGGATAGAGAGATGGGAGAGAGAGAGAGAGAGAAGCTTACGTGAGTGCCAGACTTGAGGCCGGTCATGTCAAGGGTGGTGCCGGCCGGGACGGCAATGTTGTTGAGGACGATGGTGGTGCAGCTGGCCTTGCCCTTGATGGCAGAGGCAGCATCGGTGAAGGTGCAGCTGGCGCGGGCCTTGACCTCGGGGACGGGGGAGGCGATGGCGGCGGACGCCAGGGCGCCGAGCACGAAGAGGGAAGAGACCATTTTTGGCAGAGAGATGTTTTGTTGGTTTTGTTGGACGTGATGATTGGTTGCTTGTATGTTTAGAGAGTGACTTGATACGCAGTATCAGAATGTATGAGACAAGAAGTAACGGCAAAAGAAACGGTTCAGGTTAATCAAAGAAGAATTGAGCCAAGACTCGAGAATGTAAGATGAGCGGGTTTGATGTCTTGGGAATCTCTTGGCAGTCTGGGGGGAGGGCTGCAAGGCGGTTTATATCCACGTTCTCTGCATCTCTTGGCAAGGCTCGATGGACGACCAGATCTCTCCTATCCTTACTGCTCACTGCTGCTGTCTGTGTCTGTGTATGGACGTGGTCCACGATGGAGTACCATCATCCATGGCACTCACACCCACGCGCGCGCCCACGCCATGGGATGCCAAGCCTGTCAAACCCTTCGTCTGGTCTGTGTTTACCGCCGCCCGCGTGTCGGTACCAGACCAGACGGCTCGGAAGAGGCAAGCAAGCAAACAAGCATGGTCGAGTCAAGGCAGATGGGGATATTGCACCGCGCCGTCAACCTGGAAGCATTGTCCGAAGGAGAGGAACCACACGACGGAGCCGGGATGGCCCCTTGCAGAATATCTGCTCCCACCCCACACCAAGCTCCTGAAATTCTGGAAATGGGCATTACGTAGTATTTCCTGCACGCGAGATGGCAGACGTCTGCCAGAGGGCGCCACCTCCGCGATGGACATCAAACAAGCCAGATGGATGCCACGCCGCGGGCTAGAGCCTGTTGAGCTGGCCCATCCGGCACTTTCCCCGATCGAAACTAGGTGTCCTTGCATATCAAATTGCTTAGCATGCTACATCAAGCCTGCCGAGTTCCGTGCCGTCTTCCAGCCTCGACCAGGGTGCTTCGCATTGTGTGTGTGCCTTGTACGTGTGTGTGTATATGCGAAGAGCTGCGTGTTTCCGACGAAATCTAGGCATGGGCATACAAACAGATCGAGGAATAGGGGCGTCAGTGGTCACGTTCGTGACGACGATGGTCCACTTGGAAATGTCCATCGACACCAACAACCAAGTCATGACCCAGGGATCCCTCTGCCATCCACAACAGGGCCGGTGGTGGTTGGTGGAAGTTTATGGTCAGACAATTTGAGCTTTAAATTGATCAGAGTTTCTCACGACAGCAACCGTCCGCATGGCAAACAAGATGGTCAGGGCCCGAACACGTATAGTCCAGGAACCTATGGGAGGGGGGGGCCGGCAATATGAATGGAGGAATGGCCCGTTTGGCAATGGATTCGACTTTCGGGCGGCACAGACTCTTCAATACGGACGACACCCGCGAGCAGGGTGCTTCCCTACCGCAACTTCATCATTGGCGGGAAACGTCGGCCGTCTCTACCTGTGACCGGTTTATTGCGAGTCGTACTCCCGCGTCAACGTGGCATTCGGGGCACTGCAAGACGACGATGGAAGAAGGCTGGGTTGATCGTCACGCGGGTGTTGGGAACAGACGGTTGAGCAACTGTTGTTGCGTCACGGGATCACCAGCCGCCGCCCGGTCTCCCGCGTCACGATGCAACTATTCGCGGCAGATTTTCTCCTCTTTCAGGTTCCGATGCCAAATTTCGAGTCTCGAGGGGATTAGAGTTTCATTCTTCTCGTATTCTGACCGGCTGAAACTGTTCCCTTGGCCAACGGGGAAATGATCCGATTTCTCGCACCAGTCAAAACCCAATCTATTCAACCTCGACGTCGCATCGCCGCCGTGTTTCTCCGTCTCTGTCGACGCCGAATGGTACACGCCTCGCAAATATCGGCAACGAAGCTCCAGTTTTCTTCTCCTTCTTCCCCCCCTTGGGGCCCCTTTGCGCCCCCGTAAACGCGTGTTGGCGAGGCTCGTTGGAGGAGTCGATGGTCGTTTCGTCTTCCACCTATGGCCCGTCACCAGGACCTCGACTGAGACGCGTCTCGTCTACATGGGATCCGTACCCGCGGGCCCCAATATGGATAACGGCACTGCATCGTTGAAAGGACCTCCGCCCAAAACACCAGCTAACTGCGAAAGAATGGGGCCGCGCAACTCGGTGAAACTTGCAAGAATCACTTATTCCCGAGTTTATGCGATTGTGTCGCCTCTCATCGGGCCATGATAGTCTTTAACGGAGTCCACATAATAAATGGGTCTCTTTTGTCTCCCTTTTTTGCCGTCATTTTTCTTCTCTTCTTCGCCCCCGGATGCCAAGAAATAACTCCGCCGCCCATAGTCATTATTTAGCGGCACGAAGAGCAGAAAGGAAAAAATGGGTATCGAAATAGCGCAGGCATCAAGGAGCCCAGACCTCTCCGGCCTTGTTGCGGAGCAAATTGGGAATGGGACCACGATGCCACACGAGCCCCAGGGCGTGCCGGGGACTTCGTTCCGATACAGTTAGACCCGACCCGTCCTCTAATCTCTTGGCCTTGTTGACGCGACCCTTGTCCGAGAGCTTCAACCAGCTTAGCTTGCGTGTCCAACGTTGACTGGGAAAATGGCCGGTTCTCGATCGCCACTTGTTTCCGCGGCACAGTCTCCCGCGCAGAAAGGCGTGCTTCCCGGGGGGGCGTGGTAGCTGTGCCGGAAGCCGACTTGGCTAGATCTCATGGTCTCTAGTTCGTGATAGTGTCTCCGACGGTGATCTCCAGCGGTGAAAAGTCGGTGGAGAGAGACTATAGCAGTACCGACATGAGCGCGGGAATTACTAGTATGGGGAAAGGAAAAAGCAAGCAAGTCGTCGTCACCAGCCCACTGGGTTCGTGAAATTGCTGTGGGAGTGGGTTTCAAGCTCCAGGTGAAGTAGATGTGGACAGTGACATATTGTAGGTAGTAAATGCAAAGAATTCCAAAAGACTCACTTCCAGAAATGAGGGTCCCACGAGGCTAAAAGTCTCGCATAATTGAAAGCATCGTTCGATCTCAATCACCATTTCCCTGCCAATTCGGCAAGTCTCCGATATCGTCACGTTGTTACAAGAAGGAATTGCAGGGACATCCCCCCCCCCCCCCCCCC
>RYZW01000297.1:31404-46398 GCA_004367215.1 Colletotrichum trifolii | reverse complement strand
TAGTTGTACCTAGTTATTAGCTTTTACTTCATTTATCCTATAGATACTACTAGTACTAAGGAACTATTTAAATAGAGGAAACCTTAGGTAGTAAACGTGGTTAGTTAATATAATAGTTAATAAATAGGGAAAGTATAGGCCTATTTATTATAGTTATTCTTTAAGGATCATAGTTATATAATACTAGATACTAGCTAGCTAGTAATAGCTACCGCTAGCTATTACTGTTAATAGTCGCTAGCTATTAATATTAATAGCTATTAGTAAGTACTAATAGCTAGTAGTAGTTACTATATAGTTTATATAATTAGAAGGTATATATATACCTACTAGTTATACTTACCCGCCGCAGGATTCGAACCTACTACTCTTACCGTAATAGTAAGAACTAGCTAGACGTTAAACTACTATGTTAAGCGGGTTAATATTAATAGCTAGCAGTAAATACTAATAGCTAGTAATAGTTACTATATAGTTTATATAATCGGAAAGTATATAGCTACTAGTTATACTTACCCGCTATAGGATTCGAACTTACTACTCTTACTATAATAGTAAGAGCTAGCTAGATATTAAACTACTACGTCAAGTAGGAGTGAACTTATTTATAATTATTAGGATAGTATTATATATATTACTATTTATATATATATTTTCTAGTAATTCTATAATAAAATCTATACTAATTTCTTGAAATAGTCTTATTAGGATAAGTAAAGATTATAACTAGTTATATAGTTTATATTTTAGTATTTTAATCTTCTAGTAGATTTAATATAATGTTATATAGTTTTATATATTTATAGTTATATTATTCTAATAGAAGTTCTATTTTATAAAATTATAGGTCTTATTAGTATTGATACAATTTACTTTATTTTTATTATAGTATAAGTGAATAATTTTATATTTTAGGGATTCTTTATTAGGTATAATTAGTTTTTTTAGAAAAGGAGTATCCCTTTTATATTTACTAAGTACCCCTTTTATCTACTAGTTATTTTCTAGGTTTTCTCTATATATACCTAATAATCTTTATTATAGGTTTATAGTCTTTTAATAATTTATTTGATATCCTTAGAATTACTTTTTAAGTATACTATTTTGTTTTTTATAAGACTTCTTATTATTAAATATAGGATATATTATATTAGAATAATAACCCTAGTTCCTCGCGAGTTCTCTTTACCTATTAGTATTTACTAGGTATTCCCCGTCTTCTTATATATATTTTTATTATAAGTAACTATAGTTATAATCATTACTATTTTTCTAGTATCCCTAGTAGGGTAGTATAAGGGTATTAGCTAAAGGCCTGGTAAGGGAAGGAGTGAATAGTAAAAGGTAGGTCTCTATAAGTTATAAGACTTTAATTTAGTAAGCTAACTAGTAGTAGCTATAAGAGGCTTTTATCTTATAGTAGCCTTAGGCTACTATATTACTAATCTATATCTATATAATAATCCGATCCTAGCTATCCCAGCTCTCTATATAAGCTATAGGGTATATCCTTATAACTATCCCCCCCTCTATAAGCCTTAAGCCCTAAGGCCTGTAAACGCCATATAGCTACTTTCGTATTCGCTAGCTATTTACTGATTGTTTTACGATTTGATAATAAAAAGGTTTATCCTATATATATATTAATGTATACGAGTTATACTATACGTATATCAATATATAGGGGTTGTTTATCCTATACGTGTATTAATGTATAAGGGTTATCCTATATGTGTATTCATATATAAGGGTTTTTATCTTATACGTATATTAATATGTAAAGCTCCTATTATTATATTAAGCTAATAGTATTTACTATATAGTATATTAATCCTATGAGGTCTCTAGTATATTAACTAGGATCTTTAGGGCTAAACCTAAGGTATCTAACCCTTTCTCGTAATAGCGAGGCTTCCTATTACTAATTAGGTATATAAGGCTTTTTATAGCTAATTAGGCTACTGAGGTATTAGTATACGTTTACTAGTAGGCTTTTCTAGGCTTTCTTATATAGCTTTAGACTCTGTATAGTTCTAGGGATTTCTTAAGCTTTTAGTAAAGTACTCGTAGTAAATATACTAGTAAGCTACTTCCTAGGCTTAATATAGCTCTAGGGATTTCTTAGTAAACCTTTAATAAAATACTTATAGTAAACCTTTATAGAATAGTAAGTAACCTACTTTCTAGGCATTTTTACTACGCTATATAGCCCTAGGCTCTATATAGTTCTGTGGACTTTTCAGCGAGCCCTCAGTGAAGCGCTTACGGTAAACCCTTATAAGGTAGCCTAGTTTCTAGTAAAATACGCAGAATTCGTTATAGTAATAAGTAGCTATAGTATAGCCTAACTTACCGTATACTTCGCATGAGAAGCAGTAGTCCTCAAGGCGCTCATGCTTTTTAAAACATAGCCTTTTTACTAGGGGGCTTTCTAGAGTGTTAGTCTCCCTATAGTATTTAGGTACTAACCCCTTAGTAGTAGTGTTCCTGATATTACTAAAGCTTTCCTTATAAAGCTATAATATCTCCTATAAGTACTTAGCTACTAAAGCTACTACCCTAAATACCTAATTATTAAACTTCTAGTATTATAAATACTACTATAGTCTAGCCTTAAAATAATAGAAAAACGCGAAAATATAAAGCTTCGAAACCCTAGCTTAGGGGTACTTAGAACTTTATAGATAACTAACTATTTAGTATAAAACTTCAGTAAAGACTAGCTTTTATATTGAAGTATATAAAGTATACTATATAGGCGTAACTCTTATAGAATTAGGTTAGTTAACGAACGGCGAATAAACGCTATAAAATCGGCTTATATAGGGTCTAGTAACAACGTATAATAATAGTTATACTACTAGGTCTATAGGCTATATACTAGTTTAGATATAACTTACTAGATCTAGTATACTACGGAGGCCCCTAGGTGTAGAGAGTAGCTATAAGTGCCGTATATTCAGGCGACGTAGTTATATATTCAGCAGAGTTTTCAGTAGGTACTATTGTTTCTGGTGCTACCGTATATTCGCCGACTGTTTGTCGTGATAGAGCTATTACTAAAATCCCAGCCCTACTCCTCTAGGAAGTAGAAGTTAAAGAATTATAAAAGTATTAGCTAAAGGCTTAGTAAGGGAAAAAATAAATAGTAAAAAGTAAGTCTCTATAGGTTATAAGACTTCAACTTAGTAGGCTAACTAATAGTAACTATAAGAAGCTTTTATTTTATAGTAGCCTCAGGCTACTATATTACTAATCTATATCTATATAATAATCCGATCCTAGCTATCCCGGTTCTCTATATAAGCTATGGGGCATATCCTTATAAGTAGTACCCTAGAGAGGTTAAGTAGTTTCCATTTCCAGGTCTAGTTTCTATACTAAGATATTTTTCCTATATTTACATTATTTAAATAAAGGTTTTTATTAACTCTAAGCTTTTTTTAGTTTTAGTGACTTTTTAGTAAGTATCTACTAGTAATAGCTTAGTAAGTTATAATTTATCTATAAAAGTTAGTAGTATATTATAGTACTCTATTTTCTTTTTTATATAGTTTAGCTATCTAGATAGTCTATTTACTAGATTAGTAATTCTAAGCTAGTATTTTAGATTAAAACTAAGTACTAAAAGTTTATAGATCTAGTAAGCGAGTTTTCTTTAAAGGTTTTATATTATTACTATTATAATACTTATTAAAGCCTAATAGTCCGTTAAGATTATAAATTTCTTTAAAAGTCCTATTAAGTAGTACTTTTAGTAGTTAAAGCTTTTAATAATAATTAATAGCTCCTATTAACCTGTTTTTTATTTCTATTCTATTTTACTGAGTTTTCTTGAGTAATAAGTAACTAGTTATTACTAGTTTTCTATTTTTTGTAATAGGATACTTAAAATTACTTATTATAACGTATTTATCTTTATTTTAATTTCTCTAATAAGGTCTTAGTACTAGAGAATAGTTACTAAGTAAAAGGCGTTTTATAGTACTAAGAATATAGATTTTGTATTTTCTAGTTATAAGAAGACTTTCTTTTTTATCCCTTTTTTAAAGAGTATTATAAATAGTATTATTATTCTTAAGTAATTAGTAATAAATTTATAGTAGAAGATATAGAAACTTAAGAATACTTAAAATTCCTTAAATATTTCTAGTAGTTTCTATTTAGTAATAATTTAGACTTTTATTAGGTCTATTTCAATATTTTCCTAAGTAATTATATATTCTAGGAATTTTGTTTTTATGTAAAATTTATATTTAGAGAGTTTAGTAAAAAGATACGTTTTATATAGCCTAGTAAATACTTTGATAATACTTTAGTATAGTCCTCTCTAGTACTTATTATATATACTATAATATTATCTATATATACTATATAATATATATTAAATAAACTAGTAAATATATAGTTAATATATATTTAAAACGTTACTAGTATATTAGTAAGACTAAATAGTATTACTATATATTTATAATAGCTATACTATATCCTCAATACTATTTTCTAGTAATCCTCTAGCCTAATCCTAATATAATAATAAATATCTTTAAAATTAATTCTTAAAATTTATATTACTCCTTAAAGTTTATCTAGAAGCTTACTAATAAGTAATAGTAAATATTAATTTTTAATTATAATTTTATTAAGATTTCTATAGTTAATATATAATTATAAAGAACTATTTTTCTTTAGAATAAAAAAGATTAGTATACTTATTTCGTTTATAGATAACTATATATATCTATTTACTAGGTTTTGCGCGATATATATTTCTAGCTTTTCTAGTTATTACTTATTTAGTAGATATATAAATTTATAAAGTAGTTTTTTACTTAGCTTTAGTTTAATAGTATACTTAATATTTTTAAGGACTATGACTAACTTTATTATAACTTTATTAAATATTCCCTATTTACTTATAAATTCTTTAGGAATTTCTATAATTATAATAACTTAATTTATCTCCCTAAAAACCTCTATATAAACTTTAAAGTTATTATTTACTCTATTAATATATAGTATATAAGTAGTCTTATTATTCTTAATAATCTTTTAAATAAATACTTCTAATTTAGTAATAGATATCTACTTATAATATTAAATATTTATCTAGGTATTTATTATAATACTTTTTTAGCTTATAAAATCCTATCTTAATAAGAAATCTATATATCTTTCTAGCTAGTAAATACTAGTAAATAATTAGTATAATTTCTATAGGTATTTATTTAAATCTATAAGAAAAAATATTAACTAGTAATATTTCTCTAGTTTTAATACTAAACTATTAAATCTTTTTAAAATAAGTATAGTTATTTTAGCTAGGACTAGTCTTAGTAATATTACTAGTTATTTACTAATAAGGTTTATTTATAAGTATAAATCTATATTTACTACTATTTTTTTCTCTTTAGTACTCTAGAGAATAATTACTAAGTTTTTAGTTATCTTCTTTATAAAGACTAATTTCTTAGTTAGTATAAGGATTATTAGTTCTATTTTTATACTTACTTATTTCCCTAGATCTTTTAAATATAAAAGCTAGTATTAATAGCCTAGACTAAAATATAAGAATTTATAATACTTTATTTTTAACTAATTATTAGTATTAAGTTTATACTTAATTTAGACTTATAGTTTATAGTTCTATATTTTATTTTACTATATAAGAAATATGCCCTTATAATTTATAGTATAGTTAATATATATATATTTTTCTGATTTAGAGTAAGTATAGTATTACTTAACTTACTAGTATCTTATTATTATCTACTTAGTATTAATAGGATTAATAGACCTATTTAGCTTACTACTTTTAAAAGTAGTAGTAGCTAGAATAGTTATAAGTTTATATAAGTTTATTTATATACTTTATCTTATATTAGTTTACTAGTATAGTATTATTAGAATTCCTATAGTTTTTCAGCTTTTATCGCGATATCTCTAGCTTTTAGGATAGGGATATTAAGTTTCTCTATTTCCTTTTTTAAACTAGGGTATAAGTAGTAGAAATATATAAAAGTTTTTCTTTTATTATAATTAAATTTAAGTATATTTAGGTTTTAGTATAGTACTAACTACTTAGTATAATACTATATAAGTAATTAGTATTTTCCTTATTATATTTCCTCGAGCTTCTACTAATATAGTCTTTCCTATATTTCTAGGTTAATATACTATTAGTGAATAAATATAATAAAATTAGCTTAAATAGGTTTATTTTCTAGGTTAGCTTTATAGTTTCTCTATTCTATCTAGAACTAAAATATTAGTTTTATAAATATTTACTAGATCTATTAGTTAACTATATTACCTAGTTAGATCTAGTAGTTATCCTTAATAGTAGTAATCTAGTTATTAATTTATTTAACTATAAATTCTTCTCCTATTATTCTATAGTTATATAAAAGTAGTTTCTCCTAATATTTAAGTAGTTTAAATATTACTAAATATTTAGCTAATTATTAAATAAGAGCTAAAGTCTACTCTTTATAGGTTTCCTATTACTTTTATATTTATTCTTAGTATGTTATTATCTAGGACTATATAGTTTCAAGTATTAAACTTATAATACTTATTAGATCTAGTTTAAGTAAGAATAATAGCTATAATAGTACTTAGGATTACTTATTAAATCTAAGTATTAGTTATTAAAAACCTAGCGACTACTTAGCTTTTTAAAGTATAGTAGAAATCGCTCTATTTCTTCTTCTTATATTAAGAAGTAAGTATTCCCTCTTATAAGATATGTCCTATATAATATCTTCTAATAATTACTTTTTTTCGATGTTTTTGATATATTATTAGCGAGGGCTTATATTAATACTAAGCTTTAAATTATCTCGAGTAGTATATAAGAGGTATTTCTCCTTAGGGTTATCTTCCCCTAAAGTAACTATCCTATTATTACTATTATTTTACTTATTTAATCCTTAGTAGTAATATAGTATAATAGTAGTAGTCTTATTATATGTTTCTACTAAGTTAAATACTAATTATTAAAGTTTATTAAGGCTTATATTAAGTCTATACTTATAAGGTAGCTATTCTCTATAATACTAATTACTACTTAATATCCTTACTTATACTAGTTACTTAAAAATTTAAGTAGAAGTAATAGAATTATAAGAGTATAGCTAAAAGCCTTGACTAGGAAAGGTTTAGATATATAAGTAAAATCTATATTACTATATAGACTATTATTTAAAAGATCTAAATTATAATCCTTCTACTAAAAACTCTTCTAGTACCTAGCTAGCTAGTTGCTAGGTATATTACGTAGTCTATTCGTTATATCTTTATAAAGGCTTATAGCTAAACTTCTAAGCTAGAATAATAATAAGTTTATATCTTAGAAAGCTAAAAAATATATTAGGGAAATTACTAATAATTCAAGGAAATAAGGGATTATTACTAATAATAGTAAAATTACTACTATATATAATAGTAGTATTTTATAGTATCTAATAAGTATTCTAGGGTTTTTTAGGGATAATAATAAATGAAATCAGGATATTACTATAAAAATATATATTTCTTAGTAATATTAGATTTCTAGTAAGACTTCTAGTAATAAAATCTAGGATATATATAATATACTTACTAGTACTTAGTAATATTACTATTAATAGTATTAATAGAAATATTTAGTTATCTTTAAAGTATAATTTTATAGCTATTATTTAAAGTTCTTAAAAGCTTTAAAAGAATTCAAGAATATATATCTTATTATAAATAATAATAAAGTAAAAATAAGCTTTACTAATTGTATTTCTTTTACTATATATATATAAAAGACTAAAATAAGAAGATTACTATATATAAGATATTAAGGCTATTATATATTACTAAGACTATATTAATTGTATATTTAGTGTAAATATAATAGATTACTTCTATTATTTTCTAAATAGTATAGGTATAGGTAACGATATCTAGGGAAGGAGTAGAGTTATCCGTGAAATATAAGTATATATTAAAAATAAGTAATATAGATATAAAACTATTTAGCCTAGTAGTATTATTAATTACTTTATATACTACTTAAAAGGATATTTCTCAACTTACTATAGAGATTTTATGATAATAAATCTTATATATTTAGTAGAGGAAAGTATGGTAATACTTAGCTTTACTAATATTATTATATATTTTAATAAGTACTATTTAAACTATTAATCCTATAGCTTTTACTTCTAATCTAAACTCTTTAGATTAAAATATTATTCTTATATTAGTAGTAATAAAATCTAAAGAACTTTAATAAGAGTTAATTCAGTATAACTTAAAAGTTTTTTATATCACTTTTACTAATATACTTAATAAAAAGCGAATAGTATTAAATACTATAAAAGTATTAATAATATAGAGTATAAGATAGTTATTAATATAGATAATATTAACAATAACCTCGAAGTTAAACTTAATATCTTCTTATATAGTAAAATAAAAATAGGAAGAAATAGTACTATATATCTAGTACTAGTAGTAGTACTACTTCAGAACTTTAATAGTATAGTATTTAACGGGATATTTTATTTTAGTAAGGATATTATAGAGGTATATTATAACTAAGTATCCGAATTAATAGTAAAATCTCCATATCTCCAACTCTATAAAATAAGTAAAAGTAAGTATCTTCTCCTTATCAAGAAATATTTACAAATACCCCTATTTTCGAATAATAAGTATAACTTTTTACTTTAGTATAACTAGTTATATATATTATTAAATATTATACTAAAGCGATTTATATTTATAAAATAGAATAAGAAAAAAGTATTACATAGTACTATATAAAATATAATAATACTAAATAGTATAGAAATATTAACTATTCTAAGTATTATAATTAGGATAATATTTCTAAAGTATATTATAACTAGTTTATTTTATAGAAAATAAAAGTTATAGAAAAGTTATAGATATGACTGCGTGTGTGGTTAATATGTAGTGTATTAGGTAGTTATAGGAGGAAGAAAAGAGGTTGCAGTAGTGGAGCCTATAGAAGGCTAAGGGGACTTCCCTAATACTCCCCCTTAGGTTTAACAGAAGCTAAGTAGCTAGGTATTATATAAGAATAGCTAAAAAGTAACCTAAATCTATATATCCCTAATAATCCTTTTCCTAGTACTCCCCCTTAAGATGAAATAGCTAATCTACTTAGAATACTTATATTTCCTCGAATTAGAATACTAGTTTAGTATTTAGGGGTAAGCTTATAGTAAATATTAGTATAGTTATAATAAGAGGTTTTCTAGAGAAGTATCTTATAATACTTATAGTTACTAGGGATAAGCTTGGGATAGGTAAAGTAGTAGTTAGAAGTTTTATAGTTAGTACTATAATAAATATATTTATTAGTTTATTTCTTGTTAGTAAGGAGGCTATATTTATTATAAGACTCGATACTAGTAGCTTTATTATATATATTATTAATAAGATCTTATAAATTAGTTTTACTAGGATTAATAGTTAAGTACTTATTGAAGAGTAACTTTAGACTAGTTTTATTATAGATTAAGTTAAGAAGAAAGTAGAAGTATATAGTATTTTAGTTAGTAATAAAGGTATTAAGGTTTTATTAGATATAGTAGAAGGTCTCGAGGTATTTAAATAGATCCTTAGTATTACTAGTATTAAAGGTAGTATACTCGTAAATAAGATTAGTAATAGTATTACTTAAGAGTTTGGGGATAAGGGCCTTGATTTTTAATATAAGTATAAAAGGGTATTAGCTTATAGGGTCCTAACTAGCGCTTTTAAAGTAGGGTATAACAAGGCTAATACTATTAATAAGAAAGCTATAAGTAGTTATTTATCCCTTATACTAAGTAATATAATTGTTGGAGTTAGTAGTAGGCGTAGGGATATTAAATTTGATATATTTAAGGGTATTATACTTGTTAAGAAAAGCTTTAATTATAAGGAGCTAGTATTGGTAGTTTTTTTTACTATAAAAGATAGGGAAGAGGCCCTAGCGGTTAATTATAACTAATATATTAAGAGAAAGAGAAAGAAGAAATAAGTAAAATAGGGGATCCCTATTAATAGTATAGATTAGGGCTAAAGAGATAGATTTACCTAGTTATAATATGTATTTTTAGTAGGTTAGTAAGTAACGCCAAGAAGGCTGAAAAGTCGGATTTACTATCAGGGTAAGAGGTAATAAGGCTGAAAAATTCGGATTTACCTGTGTTATTATTGGTTAATACGGCTTATGCTAGGCCTAATTAGGTATAGAAATAGGGTCGTTATTAATGTAGTTAGGAAGGTATGTGTAATACGTAAAAAATCCGCTATTAATGTTGATTGTATAGAGGTGTCGTTTTTAGGTTGAAAAAATCAGGGAAAAATCGAAAATATTGCGATAGATGCAAAAGAGGTAAAAGAAGGGTTCTGAATAGCTTCAAGGGGTAAAAAGGGCTCCCTGGGGGGCCCCTAGGCTTATAACCTATAGATGTGACTGCGTGTGTGGTTAATATGTGGTGTATTAGGTAGTTATAAGAGGAAGAAAAGAGGCTGTGGTAGTGGAGCCTATAGAAGGCTAAGGGGACCTCCCTAATAAAAGTTAACTATTTACTTAAAAACTATAAACTAGGAATACTTTATAGTTGAGAAACTAGTAGTACCTGAGTTAAGTAAGATTCTTTAAGAAATAGTAGTTAAGTAATAACTCTTAAGTATAAAAGTATATATAAGAGTTATATCTATATTCTTAGTAATCTTAGGAAATATAGTATTTACTTTAGTAAAAATATAAAATATTACTTAATCTTAGAAGATTTAAGTACTTTTACTTCTATTTATAATAGTAAGATATATATCGAAATACACTTTAAAGAATTACTTAGAAATATTAGATATTATAAATATAATAGAAGTATAATCCTCAAGGTTATACTATATCTAATACTAAATAATAAGCTCCTTACTACTATTATCCCTTAGAAGTATTTAGAAATCGTTATTAAAGTTATTAATACTTTTATATTTAGCGAGAAAAATCTAGTATACTACTAGAAAAAGTATTTTTAGACTAGTAATTAACTTATATTTAGTATATAAGATATATTATTCCTCGAGGGTATACTTTATTAACTAGTAGCTTATTTTACTATATATATAATACTTCTTATTCGTATCAGTATATATAGAAACTAGGGGAGAGTAATATCTACTCTAAAGTAATAAGAAGTAGCTAGGGGTATAGCTATAACCTTAAGTATTACCTTAAAACGTATTATATATATAGTTAGTCTAAAACTATTTTTTAAATATACTACTATTACCTCTATTACTCTAAAAATATTATAACTTTTAAAATACTATAGTATTACTTATAGCTAAGTATAATTAGTTATAGAGATTCTAGGAAATTAATATAAAGCTAAGGAATACTAATTAGTATTCTAGTATACTATAATATATACTTATAAGTTAGTTATGGAAAACCTTATTAGTATACTAGTTAGTTCTAAATATTTTCTAGAAATTAGTAAGTTTCGTAATAAGTATCTTAAGTATTTCTTTTTATTCTAATTAGGGTTCTTAGCTATTATATTCTAAAGAGTAGTATTTTACTAGTTAGAGAAATAAATCTAGTAAATCTTATTATTTTTGAGATACTCCTAAATATATATAACTATCTAATTAAAATTAAGGTTTTAACTAGGATATATAAAGTTGTTAAAGTAAAAATTAAAGGTTTGATTTTTTAGTATAATAGAGAAGATTCTAGCTTATATATAATATAATATACCAAGTTTAAAATAATAATTATAAAAGATATAAACTTTAATCTCGAAAATATTATAGAAATTTCTACTATACTTTATACTTTTATTATATAACTTTATAGAATCTATAATATATTTAATAGATAAGTTTTTAAATAGGGGAATAGGGGAAATATATAGGGGATATTTAGAAAGGGGATACTATATGTTACTATTATTTTAGTATATCACTTATTAGTAAGAAGGTTATATGCTATATAGCTTAGGAATTAGTAGCCTTATTAGTAGTAGTAAGGGTTATGTATTATATATGAGTAGTAGAGGGGGTTATGTATCTTATACGAAACTTTTAGACATTAACTAAACCTCAACTATAGGCGTTATAGTTTTAGCTTTAAGCTTAATAGTACTAGGGGGTATCTTAAAGTCTTCTATTTTCACGAAATTATCGAGTTATTTAGGGTAATTTTTAAAGTTAGTCTTAAAGCCTGAGGTCTACTTCTTTATCTTATTAATATTGTCGAGGGTCTAATAAGTAAAGTACTTATATTAAATAAGTTAGTATAGTACTGAATAGATCTTCTCTCCCGATTTATCAATTTTAATCCTATAATTAATAAGGTATTCTTAGAAGTAGTAGATTATATACTTATTAACAAATTACTATATTATTATAGGCTATTTATTAAAATCTATTTTAAAATAGTTAAAAAGCTTATACCTATAAATCCTTATATACTTATATTAATAGATATAGAATACTATAAAAGTAGTAATATTTTTAGTATTTACCCATATAAGGTTATTGTAATTAATCTTAAAAAGTTTTCCGAATAGATCTATATTAATAAATAACGGGAGGAGCCAATAGCTCGCTCTCTACTACGACTATTAGTAGACATATTACCCCCTAAAGTACAACTTTAGCCCTCCTACCCCCCCTACTAACTACTATAGCTAGCCCTTAGTTAATCTAGGGCTAAACCCCTCGCAACTATAGCAGCTAGTATACCCGCCCCGTATCAACCTTTTCGACAACAAATAACCGATAACTCCTTCCGCGACAACCTCATACCCTCACACCCTCATACCCTCACAGCCACGCATAATTCGAACATCTCGAAATATTCAATTACTACTAACTATACTCTATTCGAATATTTATTATAACCTCAATATCCGCAACCTTAATATCCCTACTAAGCTTTACCTACCCCTAAGACGAGATTTTACACTACTAACATGAAAGTTCTCTATTACTAATATAAGTTAACTTATAATCTCTATATAAGTATAATAGGACTCGGCTTATTCTTATTAGTAAATAATTTTAATATTAATCAAGTATAGCTAATATACAAATAATACTTACATAAATATAGATATTTCTAGTATAGCTAGATAGCCTTCAAAACCCCTATAATTATAGTATTATAATACTCTAAAATATCTAATAACTAGTATTATAGTAAAATATTAATATTAAGGTATTATCTAATTAATATTTAGTTTCTAATATTATTAACTTAGTATAATAATTTATAGGATAGCTAGACGATTTTCTTTTAAATATCTATAAACTACCTATTAATTATAGTATTCAGAATAATATTATTAAAGTCTAGTCTAATATACTAATAACTTTAATTAAAATAGTTATAGCTAGATATTTCTATACCTATTTTATAATTATCTTTTTACGGGTAGCTATATAGATTTCGAGGAGGTTTTAGTATTATCGTAAAAGTATAGTATATTATAATTCTAATTATTGAGCTATATTAAAAACTATTTAGTTATAGAAGAGTAATAGATCACAGAATACCTAGCTTTTATATCTCGAAGTAGGTACTTTATTTTATTCTATCTTTAAGAAATTCAAAAAAGTTCTTAACCCTATAACTTTAGTAGTTACTTTTAGCTTTATATATTAAGCCCTAGTCTTAATAAAGCTCTCCCCAACTACGACTACGAGGTCTTCTACTACTATAGGGTTGAATATTAGAACTAGGGGTATAATTATCCATAATAATAGGTAATTTCATTACTATTTTAACTAGTTATAAGCTAGTATTAGTACGAATACTATTACTAGGTAAAATTTATAGATAAATCTATATATAGGGTAAAGAGCTTAGATACTATTCCAGGTACAGAGCAAAAGTAACCAAATATTAATAAATAACTCAAACTGGTCTAGGATTATGTATTCACTACTTAAAGTTACCTGAGCTATTACTATATAAAAGCTTATTATAGTATTTAGTTGAGAATATAGTTTAGATATATTAATAAGGAAGTATAGGGTTTTTTTAAAAAGGAAATAAGTTTTAAGAATATATAGGGGTTTCGAGATATTATATATATTTCTTAAATATAAGAAGTATAGGATACTATAAATCCTTTATATTATAGGTATCTAGTAGTACTCTAGAGGGTATTATATTTATTAAATATTTTCTAATATATAGTAAAAAATATTATTTAAGTTTATTTCTTTAGTATTTTATAGAGTAAAATTAGTATATTAACTTAGAAGTACTTTACTAGGGATAAGGGTAAAAGTAATATCTATAAAATATCTAAGTTAATACTTATAATCTCTTACTTTATATAGACTTTAAATAAAAGGTTTATAATCGCTTCTTTTCTCGTGAAAACCTTACTAATCTATAGTATAGTAGTAACGGATAAGTTAATTACTAATTAGTATTAGTTTATCTAGAAAGTAATATATACTATATATAATCTCGTTATATAAGTATAAAAGAGCTCTAGTATTCATTATTATTATTATTATATTATATCCTTATATATAGATATATAAAGCTCTAGATCTATAATATAGTACTACTACTATAGTACTTAGCTATAGTTAGTAATAGGTATTATTAGGGGGGTATATAGGTATATAGTTACGTATACCCTATACCTATAGGGCATATAGACATATATGCCGAATATATATAGAGGCGTATATGCCTTAAGCGTTAACGTATGCTTTGTAGCATAGCATTACCGACAAAATTCTAATAATTATTCATAGAAATTATACTAACTATTTACTAGTATTTACTAGTTAGAAAAATATATAGATTTCTTATTAGGATAGGACTTTATGAACTAACAAAATATTGTAATTAATACTTAAGTAAATACCTAGTTTTATAAATAGATATCTATTACTAAACTAGAAATATTTATTTAAGAGATTATTAAGAATAATAAAACTACTTATATACTATATATTAATAAA
>RYZW01000297.1:0-30791 GCA_004367215.1 Colletotrichum trifolii | reverse complement strand
ATACTATATAGTTTTACTAATATACTAGTAACTTTTTAGGTATATATTAACTATATAGGAGGGGCTAATAGCTCGCTCTCTACTACGACTATTAGTAGATATATTACCGCCTAAAGTATAACTTTAGCCTTCCTACCCCCCCTTACTAACTACTATAACTAGCCACTAGTTAATCTAAAGCTAAACCCTTTATAGTTATAGTAGCTAGTATACCCGCCCCACGTTAAACTTTTTAATAATAAATAACTAATAACTCTTTCTATAATAACCTTATACTTTTATACCCTTATACCCTCACACCCTCATACCCTTATACCTTCACAGCTATATATAATTCGAACATCTTAAAATATTCAATTACTACTAACTATAAATACTCTATTTAAATATTTATTATAACTTTAATATCTATAACTTTAATATCCCTACTAAGCTTTACTTACCTCTAAGACGAGACTTTATACTACTAATATAAAGGTTCTCTACTACTAATATAAGCTAACTTATAATCTCTATATAAATATAGTAGGACTTAGCTTATTCTTATTAATAAACGATTTTAATATTAATTAAGTATAACTAATATATAAATAATATTTATATAAATATAGATATTTCTAGTATAATTGGATAGCTTTTAAAACTCCTATAATTATAGTATTATAATACTCTAAAATATCTAGTAACTAGTATTATAGTAAAGTATTAATATTAAGGTATTATCTAATTAATACCTAGTCTCTGATATTATTAGTTTAGTATAGTAATTCGTAGGATAACTAGATAATTTTCTTTTAAATATCTATAAATTACTTATTAATTATAGTATTTAGAATGATTTTATTAAAGCCTAGTTTAATATACTAATAGTTTTAGTTAAAATAGGTATAACTAGATATCTCTATACTTATCTTATAGTTATAGTTATTTCTTTATAAATACTTATATAGATTTCGAGGAAGTTTTAGTATTATTATAAGGATATATTTATAGAAGAGTAATAGATCACAGAATACTTAACTTTTATATCTTAAAATAAATACTCTATTTTATTCTATTTTTAAAAAGTTTAAAAAAGTTCTTAACCCTATAACCTTAATAGTTACTTTTAGCCTTGTATATTAAGCCCTAGTCTTAAGAAAGCTCTCTCTATATAGACTATTATGACGAAGTCTTCTACTACTATAAAATTAAATATTAGAACTAGCGGTATAATTATTTATAATAATAAGTAATTTTATTATTATTTTAACTAGTTATAAGCTAGTATTAGTATAAATACTATTACTAGGTAAAATTTATAGATAAATCTATATATAGGGTAAAGAGCTATAAGGATATAATAAATAGACTATATAGTATGCCTAGTAACTAGCTAGCTAGGTACTAGAAAAGTTTTCAGTAGAAAGATTATAATTTAAATCCTTCAAGTAATAGTCTATATAGTAATATAGACTTTACCTATATATCTAAACTTTTCCTAGTTAAGGCTTTTAATTATACTTTTATAATTCTATTACTTCTACTTAATCTTTTAAGTAACTAGTATAAATAAAAATATTAAATAATAATTAATATTATAGAGAGTAATTGCTTTATAGGCGTAGACCTAATACAAATCTTAATAAACTTGAATAATTAATACTTAACTTAGTAGAAATATATAGTAAAACTACTACTATTATACTATACTATTACTAGGGATTAAATAAGTAAAATAATAGTAATAATAGGATAGTTACCCTAAGGGAAGATAATCCTAAAGAGAGATATTTCCTATATATTACTTAAGATAATAATTATAAAAAGAAATACCTTTTATATACTACTCGAGATAATTTAAAGCTTAGTATTAATATAAGTTTTTATTAATAATATATTAAAAAATTCAAAAAAGGGGAATTATTAGAAAACTTAATATAAGATATATCTTATAAATAAGAATATTTATTTCTTAATATAAGAAGAAGAAGTAGAATAATTTCTACTATACTTTTAAGAATTAAATAATTACTAGGTTTTTAATAACTAATTCCTAGATTTAATAAATAATCCTAAGTACTATTATATATACTATTCTTACCTAGACTAGATATAATAAGTATTATAAGTAAAATACTTGAAACTATATAGTCCTAAATAGTAATATACTAAGAGTAGATATAAAAATAATAGGAAACTTATAAGGAATAAATTATAGCTTTTATCTAATAATTAGTTAAGTAATTAGTAATACTTAGATTACTTAAGGATTAGGAGAAGTTATTTTTATATAACTATAAAATAATAGGGGAAAAGTTTATAATTAAATAGGTTAATAACTAGATTATTATTATTAAAAATAGTTACTAGATCTAACTAGGTAGTATAGTTAACTAATAGATCTAGTAAATACTTATAAAACTAGTATTTTAATTCTAGATAGAATAGAGAAATTATAAAGTTAGCCTAGAGGATAAACCCGCCTAAGCTAATTTTATTATATTTATTTACTAATAGTATATTAACCTAGAAATATAGGAGAAATTATATAAATAGAAATTTAAAGAGGTATAATAAGGAGAGTATTAGTTATTTATATAGTATTATACTAAATAATTAGTACTATACTAGAACCTAGGTATACTTAGATTTAATTAGAATAAAAGAGAAGCTTTTATCTATTTCTACTATTTATACTTTAGTTTGAAAAGAAATATAGAGAAGTTTAATATCCTTATCTTAAAAGCTAGAGATATTATAATAGAGGTTAAAAAACTATAGGAACTCTAATAGTATTATACTAATAATCTAATATAAAATAAGAGGTATAAGTAAACTTATATAGGTTTATAGCTATTCTAGTTACTACTACTTTTAAAAATAGTAAACTAAATAGGTTTATTAACCCTATTAATACTAAGTAGATAGTAATAAGATACTAATAGGTTAAGTAATATTATACTTATTTTAGGTTAGAGGAATATATATATATTAGCTATACTATAAATTATAGGGATATATTTCTTATATAGTAAGATAAAGTATAGAACTATGAATTATAAGTCTAAACTAAGTATAAACTTAATACTAATAACTAGTTAAAAGTAGAATACTATAAGTTTTTATATTTTAGTCTAAGTTATTAATACTAGTTTTTATATTAAATAAATCTAGAGAAATAAATAAATATAGAAATAGAACTAATAATCCCTATATTAACTAAGAAATTAGTTTTTATAGGGAAAATAGCTAAAAGCTTAGTAATTATTCTCTAGAGTATTTAACAGAAAGAAGTAGTAATAGATATAGATTTATACTTATAAATAAACTTTATTAGTAAATAACTAGTAATATCACTAAAGCTAGTCCTAGTTAAAATAATTATACTTATTTTAGAAGGATTAAATAGTTTAGTATTAAAGTTAGGGAAATATTACTAGTTAATGTTTTTTTTATAGACTTAAATAAATACCTACAGAAATTATACTAACTATTTACTAATACTTACTAGTTAGAAAGATATATAAACTTCCTATTAAGATAAAATTCTATAAATTAAGAAAGTATTATAATAGATACCTAGATAAATACTTAATATTATAAATAGATATTTATTACTAAACTAGAAATATTTACTTAAAAAATTATTAAGAATAAAAAGATTACTTATATACTATATATTAGTAGAATAAGTAATAACCTTAAAACTTATATAGAGGTTTTCAGGGAAATAGATAAAGGTATTATAATTATAGATATCTTTAGGGAACTTATAAATAAATAAGAAATATTTAATAAAGTTATAATAAAATTAGTTATAATTCTTAAGAATATTAAGTATATTATTAAACTAAAGCTAAGTAAAAAATTACTTTATAGGTTTATATATCTACTAAATAAATAATAATTAGAAAAGTTAAAAATATATATTATAGAAAACCTAGTAAATAGATATATATAACTATTTATAAGTAAAATAAATATACTAATTTTCTTTATTCTAAAGAAAAATAATTTTTTATAATTATATATTAACTATAGAAGTCTTAATAAAGTTATAATTAAGAATTAATACTTACTACTACTTATTAGTAAACTTCTAGATAGATTTCGGGGAATAATATAAATTTCGAAACTTAATTTTCAGGATACTTATTATTTTATTAGGATTAAATTAGAAGATTACTAGAGGATAGTATTTAAGATATAGTATAGTTATTATAAATATATAGTAATACTATTTAGTCTCACTAATATACTAGTAACCTTTTAGATATATATTAACTATATACTTACTAGCTTAATTAATATATACTATATAGTATATATAGACGATATTATAGTATATATAATAAGTACTAGAGAGGACCATACTAAAGTACTATTACAAATACTCGCTAGGCTAAAGCCGAAGAAAGCTTTTATCGGTAACATTATCCCTATCATAAATAAAGGCGTAAAATATAGTAGTAATAGACGTGATCTATAACATCTTCGTAGAATATATAATACAATAATAACGAAAAGAAAAGAAGAATAACGAAAAGAAAAAGTATATAGAAAAGAGAAGTAATAATAAACTAAATAGCAAATATAAAGAGATATCTAGGAATAGGTATTATATAAACGAAAATGAGATAATAATAAAGTATATATAAAAGAGAATAGATAATACTTACTAAATGTATAGCGAAATCTTATAAGAGACTATAACGAATCTCGAAAAACTATTCCTAATAAATAAATACTATAAAGTTAAAAGTATTATTATATTATTAAAATAATAATAAATATATTTACAAATAATAGAAAAAATAGATAAAAACCTAATACTACTATTAGTAAAAATAAGTTCTATTATTTAGACTATAAAGAATTAATAAAATAGATAATAGTATTATAACGATATAATTACTAATATTAAAAGAAATATTATATATAATAAATAATTAGTGATAAAGTATAGGTTTTATAGGGGATATCAGGAATATATAATTATAAACTATATATAATAAATAGTTAGCAATATAATATAAGCTCTATAATAGATATTAGGAATATATAACTATAGTTTTAGGGATTAAAGTTCTTAGAAGGGGGGATAGTTATAAAAATATAACAAATAGATTATATAGTATACTTAGTAATTAGCTAGTTAAATACTAGAAAGGTTTTTAGTAGAAGGATTATAACTTAGATCTTTTAAATAATAATCTATATAGTAATATAAACTTTATTTATATATCTAAACCTTTCCTAGTTAAAGCTCTTAGCTATACTTTTATAAATACTTAGATACTATTCTAAGTATAGAGTAAAAGTAACTAAATATATTAACTATATATTTACTAGTATAATTAATATATACTATATATATATATATATATATATATAGTTATATAATATATATAATAAGTATTGGAAATAACTATACTAAAATATTATTATAAATATTTACTAGGTTATATAAAATATACTTTTTACTAACTTCTCTAAATATAAATTTTATATAAAAAAGATAAATTTCTTAAGATATATAATTACTTAGGAAAGTATTAAAATAAACCTCATTAAAGTCTAGATTATTACTAAAAAGAAACTACTAGAAATATTTAAAGAACTTTAAGTATTATTAGGTTTTTATAATTTCTACTATAAATTTATTACTAATTACTTAGGAGTAATAATATTATTTGTAATATTTCTTAAAAAAGAAATAGAGAAAAAGGTTTTCTTATAATTAGAAAATATAAAATTTATATTCTTAGTATTATAAAATACGTTTTATTTAGTAACTAATTTCTAGTATTAAGACTTTATTAGAGAGATTAGAATAGAGATAGATATATTATAATAAATAATTTTAGGTATCTTATTATAAAAAGTAGAAAACTAGTAGTAACTAGTTATTTATAATTTGAAAAAGCTTAGTAAAGTAGAGTAGAGATAAGGAATAAACTAAGAAGAATTATTAATTATTATTAAAAACCTTAGTTATTAGGGGTACTATTTAATAGGATTTTTAAAGAAATTAATAGTTTTAATAAATTATTAGGCTTTAATAAGTATTATAATAATACTAATATAGGACTTTCGGGGAAAGCTTATTTACTAGATCAATATATTTTTAGTATTTAATTTCAATTTAGAATATTAGTTTAGAATTACTAATTTAGTTAATAGGCTATCTAAATAGCTAAACTATATAAAAAAAACAGAATACTATAAGATATTACTAACCTTTATAGACAAGTTATAATATACTAAGTTATTATTAGTAGATATTTATTAAAAGGTTATTAAAGTTAAAAAAAGCTTAGAATTTATAAAAACTTTTAGCTAGATAATATAAGTATAGGAAAAGTACTTTAATATAAAAACTAAACTTAGAAGTAGAAGCTACTTAACCTCCCTAAAATACTACTTTACTAAGGATACTAGAAAAATAGTAATAGTTATAGCTATAGTTATTTATAGTAAAAATATATACAAAAAAATAAAGAATACCTAGTAAGTATTAATAAGTAAAGAAAACTCATAAGAAGCTAGGATTATTATTCTAATATAGTATATTCTATATTTAGTAATAAAGAATCTTATAAAAAATAAAATAGTATACTTAATAGGTAATTCTAAAAATATCAAATAAGTTATTAAAGAACTATAAACCTATAATAAAAATTATTAAGTATATATAGAGAAAACTTAGAAAATAACTAGTAAATAGAAAAAATACTTAGTAAATACAGAAAAGATACTCTTCTTCTGAAAAAAAATAGTTATATTTAATATAAAATCCCTAAAATATAAAATTATTCGCTTATATTATAATAAAAGTAAAGTAAATTATATAAATACTAGTAAGACTTATAACCTCGTAAAATAAAATTTCTATTAGAATAATATAATTATAGATATATAGGATTATATAATATTATATTAAATCTACTAAAAGATTAAAATACTAAAATATAAACTATATAACTAATTATAATCTCTATTTATCCTAGTAGGACTATTTTAAGAAATTAGTATAAATTTTATTATGGGATTACTAGAGAGTATATATAGAAATAGTAGTATATATAATACTATCCTAGTAATTATAAATAAGTTTTATCCTAGTAATTATAAATAAGTTCATAAAATTAATAATATTTATTCTAATAATAATGATGGTTGTATTGAAGGTCTTTGATCTATTTAAAGTTACATACCTCTCGGGAACCCTTTAAAGGAAGCTATACCTAGTAGTTGGCTTTTACTTTATTTACCCTCTAGATACTACTAGTACTAAGGAACTATTTAAATAGAGGAAACCTCAAGTAGCAAACGTAGTAAGTTAATATGATAGCTGATAAATAGAAAATACATATATACCTATATCTGTTATAGTTACTCTTTAAAGATCATAGTAGGTCACGTGATACTAATACTAGCTAGCTAGTAATACTTATTACTAGCTACTATTAATAGTCGCTAGCTATTAATAGCTAGTAGTAGTAAGTACTGATAGCTAGTAGTAGTTACTATACTTAGTTTATATAATTAGAAAGTATATAGCTACTGGTCGTGGTTGCCTGCTACAGGATTCGAACCTACTACTTTTACCGTAAAATGGTAAAAGCCAGCTAGACGTTAAACCACTACGTCAAGCGGGAATTCTAATAATAAAATAGATAATAGTTATAAAATTAGTAGTGATGTTCTATAAAGAAGTAGAATACTAGTTTAGTACTTTAGAAAATATTATTAGTAATAAAAATAAACTCCTTACTAGTTAATTTTAAAAACAATTTATAGTAAAATAATTAATTAAATAATAGCTATTAATAGTATACTACCTATAAATAAATAGTTAAATAGAATAATTATACTAGATATTAGAATATTATCTTAGAATATTTACTAGTAATTTACTTATTATCTAGGTAATATAACTCAAAAAAAGACTATACTTATATATAATAATAGTAGATATAGTACTACTAAATACTTACTAATAGAAAAGCTATATAGGTTCTACTTAAGAATAATTAAATATATAGCTTAGAAAGACTTAATAATATAGGGTATTATAGAATAAGTTACCTATATTAGCTGAATATATTACTAAATAGCAGAATATTAGTAAATAGTAGTTAAAAATTAGGTAAAAATATATAACTCGAGATATTAATTATAAATATATAATTAAGGAATAATTATCAGGCTTTCAATAAAACACTTTAGGTTTAAATATAAAAAGTTAGTATTAAAGTATATTAAAATCATAATTATTAAGGAAATAGGGGAATAAGTATATAAGGTATATCTATTAGAATAATATTACTAGATATATAATATATTCCCTATCTTTTTACTAGAACTATAAATAGAATAGTAAAAAGATACTAATAACTAAACTATCCTTCTTAAATTAGAAAATAACTTTATAGAATAAGAATTAGAAAATATTATAGTAAAACAAAGAAAAAGAGATAATAGATATTTCTTTATTAAAAAAATTAAATAATTTATAGAGTATAATATATAGGGGACTATAATTAACCTAAGTAATCTATAGGAAGCTATTTAGAAATTCGAAAAATAGATAATTAAATATTATAAGAAATAGGATAATTAGCTTAATATTAATACTAATAACTTAGTAACTATATCTTAGAAAAAAAGAAAAAACAATTCTATTAATTATTTAAATAATATAAATACTAGTCTAAAAAACATATCCCTAAATTAGATATACTAGTATACCTTAGTAATAACTTAGTAAGAATATATATAATAGAAATAATTATTATATTTAAGGCTTAGGCGTATTCTTATAAAAATATCCCTAACTCTTCTTTATAAGGATAGTAGAAATAATAAGTATTATTAGTATAACAAAAACAAGTACTAGTATTATAGTAAATATTATAAGTATAGTAGTTTACTAAGTAGTTTTCTTAGTAATAGAAACCTTCTTTATAAAAATAGCTCTTTTAATTAGTATAATTTTTCAGGGAAAAGTAGATTTATAAATAGTAAACTAGTAACTACTAGATATAGAAATAATAAGAGTAGACATAAAATTACTACAAGTTTTATGTTTTTTAATAAGAAATTCCTTATTTTCTTCTTTTTCCTCTTCTTTATCCTTATCCTCTTCTTCCTTATCTTTATTATTAGAAGAAAAATAATACTAAAAACTTATTAAATAAATTTTAGAGGATAGGATATAATTAATAAATATAAATAAGTTAGTATTACTAGTAGTAAAATAAAAAACCTATAAAAAAAATTCTATAACTTTAAACTTTTTATTCTTATTATTATTATTATTATTATTACCCTTACTACTATCTTTAGAAAAGTATAATAAATATAAAATATAAGTTTAGTAAAGTATAGTAATATTAGAACTATGAGGAATAAAGCGATTACTAGTAATAGTAATAAAGTATAAAAATATATTATACTCTAAATATTGAATAATATAATAGTAAAAGTTATTATTAAAACGAGGAAGTATAATAATAATATAAATCTTAATACCCTTAAAAACTAGGGTTTAATAAAGATTATTAAGAAAATAAAGTAGTACTTCCTCTAGAGTATAGGTAAGACTATTATTCTAAAAATAAATAAATTATATAGTAAATAAATAGCGAAATACTTTAGCTTTATTTTCTAAAGTATTAATCTATTTAATTAATTAGTAATAATAATATAGCAAACTTTTAGCAACTTATAGTAAAAATATATATAAGATATAAGTATTTATAGATAGAAGATATCTCTTATAAGAGAAGTTAGTCTATAATTAACTTTTTCTTTATTACCCCTTTCAAAAAGTTCTAAATAATTTCACTAATTTTATACTACTTTACTAATAACTTAATAAGTATATAGAAAAATTTACTTTTATATTTAGGAGTTATCTCTTACTACTTAAGTATATAATAATAGATTATAGCTTAGTTCTATATTACTTACGTAGTACTATATAACTTAAATAGAACCTAAAATATAAAATATTAATAATAAATAGCAAAAAGATAGTAAAAAGATAATTTACTCTATAATACTTTTATTTATTTTTCTTACAAAAAATACATTTTATTAGGTAATTACTAATAATATAGAATAACTTCTCAGTATTAAAATAAAGTAAAGAAAGATAACTAAAGTAAAGTGAATAGTCGCTAAGCTAAAACTAAAGAAAGTCCTTATTAGTAATATTATTTCTATTATAAATAAAAATATAAAACATAGTAGTAATAGATATAATCTATAATATTTTCGCAGAATACATAGTATAATAATAATAATAAAAAAGAGAAAAATAATAAAAAGAAAAAATATACAGAGAAAAAAAGTAATAGCAAGTTTAATAATAAATATAAAGAAGTATCTAGGGATAAGTATTATATGAATAAGAATAAGATAATAATAAAGTATATATAAAAGAAAATGGATAATACTCGTTAAATATATAGCGAAATCTTATAGAAGATTATAACAAATCTTAAAAAACTATTCTTAATAAATAAATACTATAAGATTAAAAGTATTAATATATTACTAGGATAATAATAAATATATTTACAAATAATAAAAAGAATAAATAAAAACCTAATACTACTCTTAATAAAAATAAATTCTATTATTTAAACTATAAAAAGTCAATAAAATAGATAATAGTATTATAATAATATAATTACTAGTATTAAAAGAAATATTATATATAATAAGTAGTTGTTATATTAAAAGTCTCTGATCTATTTAAAATCATATACCTCTCCAGGACCCTTTAAAAGTAGTTATACCTAGTTATCAGCTCTTGCCTCATTTACCCTATAGATACTACTAGTATTAAGGAACCGTTTAAATAGAGGAAACCTTAAGTAGTAAATATAGTTAGTTAATTTAATAGCTAATAAATACGGAAAGTATATATAAGCCTATATCTATTACAATTACTCTTTAAAAATCGTAGTAGGTTACGTGACACTAATACTAGCTAGCTAGTAATACTTATCGCTAGCTACCGTTAATAGTTACTAGCTATTAATAGCTAGTAGTAGTAAGTACTAATAGCTAGTAGTAGTTACTATATTTAGTTTACGTAATCAGAAAACACATAGCTACTAGTCGTAGTTACCTACTACAGGATTCGAACCTACTACTCTTACCATAAACGGTAAAAGCCAGCTAGACATTAAACTACTACATCAAGCAAGTATATAATAAATAGTTAATAATAAAATATAAGCTTTATAGGGGATATCAGGAATATATAATTATAAACCATATATAATAAATAGTTAATAATATAACGTAAACTCTATAATAAATATTAGGAATATATAACTATAACCTTAGAGATTAAAGCTTTTAAAAGGGGGAATAGTTATAAAAATATAACGAATAAACTATATAATATACTTAATAACTAGCTAACTAAATACTAGAAAAGTGTTTAGTAAAAGGATTATAATTTAGATCCTTTAAATAATAGTCTATATAGTAATATAAACCCTATTTATATATCCGAACCTTTCCTAATCGAGGCTTTTAGCTATACTCTTATAATTATCTAAATAAAAGTTTTTACTAATTTTAAATTCCTTTTAATTTTAGTAATATTTTAATAAGTATCTATTAATAATAATCTAGTAAATTATAATTTATTTATAAAAGTTAATAGTATATTATAATATTTTACTTTTCTTTTTATATAGTTTAGTTATCTAGATAATCTATCTACTAAATCAGTAATTCTAAGTTAGTATTCTATATTAAAGTTAAATACTAAAAACTTATAGATCTAGTAAATAAGTTTTCTTTAAAGGTTTTATATTAATACTATTATAATACTTATTAAAGTTTGATAGTTTATTAAGATTATAAATTTCTTTAAAAATCCTATTAAGTAGTATTCTTAGTAGTTAAGGTTTTTAATAATAGTTAATAGTTTTTATTAGTTTATTCCTTATCTCTATTCTATTTTACTAAGTTTCTTTGAATAATAAGTAACTAATTACTACTAGTTTTCTATTCTTTATAATAAGATACCTAAGATTACTTATTATAATATATTTATCTCTATTTTAGTTTTCCTAATAAAGTCCTAGTACTAGAGAATAGTTATTAAATAGAAGTATTTTATAATACTAAGAATATAGATTTCGTATTTTCTAGTTATTATAAGGATATAACAAATAGACTACGTAGTATACCTGGTAACTAGCTAGCTAAGTACTAGAAGAGTTTTCAATAGAAAGATCACAACTTAGATCTTTTAAGTAATAGTCTATATAGTAATATAAACCTTACTCATATATCTAAACCTTTCTTAGTTAAAGCTTTTAGCTATACTCTTATAATTCTATTACTTCTATTTAATCTTTTAAATAACTAATATAAGTAAGGATATTAGGTAGTAATTAATATTATAGAAAATAACTACCTTATAAGTATAGACCTAATATAAGTTTTAATAAACTTTAATAATTAATACTTACTTTAGTAGAAATTTATAGTAAAACTACTACTATTATACTATATTATTACTAGGGATTAAATAAGCGAAATAGTAGTAATAATAGGATAATTACCCTAGGGGAGAATAATCCTAAAAAGAGATACCTCCTATATACTACTTAGGATAATAATCCTAAAAAGAGATACTTCTTATATACTATTTAAGATAATTTGGGGCTTAGTATTAATATAAGCTTTGACTAATAATATATTAAAGAATTCGAGAAAAGGGAAGTATTAGAGGATTTAATATAAGATATATCTTATAAATTAGAATACTTATTTTTTAATATAGGAGGAAGAAATAGAGTAATTTCTACTATATTTTTAAAAGCTAAGTAGTTACTAGGTTTTTAGTACCTAATACCTAGATTCGATAAATAATCTTAAGTATTATTATAGATACTATTCCTATTTAGACTAGATATAATAAGTATTATAAGTAAAATACTCGAAACTATATAGTCCTAGATAGTAATATACTAAAAGTAGATATAAAAATAATAAGAAGCTTATAAAGAGTAGATTATAACTCTTATATAATAGTTAACTAAGTAATTAGTAATACTTAGATTACTTAAAAATGAAGAGAAACTATTTTTATATAACTATAGAATAATAGGGGAGGAATTTATAGTTAAATAGGTTAATAATTAGATTACTACTATTAAAAATAACTATTAGATCTAATTAAGTAGTATAGTTAACTAATAGATCTAGTAAGTATTTATAAAGCTAGTACTTTAACTCTAGATAGAATAGAGGAATTATAAAGCTAGCTTAGAGGATAAACCTACCTAAGCTAATTTTATCGTATTTATTTACTAATAATATATTAACCTAGAAATATAGGAGAAATTATATAAGTAAAAACTTAAGGAAATATAATAAAGAGAATACTAGTTACTTATATAATATTATACTAAGTAGTTAGTACTATACTAGAACCTAGATATACCTAGATTTGGTTAGAATAAAAAAGAAACTTTTATCTATTTCTATTACCTATACCTTAGTTTAAAAAAATAAATAGAGAAATTTAATATCCTTATCCTAAAAGCTAGAAATATTATAATAAAAACTGAAAAACTATAAGAACTCTAATAGTACTATACTAGTAATCTAATACGAAATAAAAAGTATAAGTAAACTTATATAAATTTATAGCTATTCTAGCTACTACTACTTTTAAAAATAGTAAGCTAAATAGGTCTATTAACCCTATTAATACTAAGTAAATAATAATAAGATACTAATAAGTTAGGTAATATTATACTTATTTTAAATTAGAGGAATATATATATATTAGCTATACTATAAATTATAGAGGTATATTTCTCATATAATAAGATAAGGTATAGAGCTATAAACTATAAGTCTAAATTAAACGCAAACTTAATACTAATAGCTAGCTAAAAGTAAAATATTATAAACCTTTATACTTTAGTCTAAACTTTTAATACTAGCTCTTATGTTAAAGAGTTCTAGGGAAATAAATAAATATAAAAATAAAACTAATAATTTCTACACTAGCTAAAAAGTTAATCCTTATAGGAAAAATAGCTAAAAGCTTAGTAATTATTCTCTAGGGTACTAAAGAGAGGGAAATAGTAATAAATATAGATTTATACTTATAAATAAACCTTATTAGTAAATAGCTAGTAATATTACTAGGACTAATCCTAGCTAAAATAATTATACTTATTTTAGAGAAATTTAATAGTTTAGTATTAAAACTAAGGAAATATTATTAGCTAATATTCTTTTTTATAAACTTAAATAAATACCCGTAGAAATTATACTAACTATTTATTAGTACTTACTAGCTAGAAAGATATATAGATTTCTTATTAGGATAAGATTCTATAGGCTAGGAAAGTATTATAATAAATACCTAGATAAATACTTAATATTATAAATAGATATCTATTACTAAACTAGAAATATTTATTTAAAAAATTATAAAGAATAATAGGACTACCTATATATTATATATTAGTGAAGTAAATAATAACCTTAAAACTTATATAAAGATCTTTAAGGAAATAAATAAAGTTATTATAATTATAGATATCCCTAGGGAATTTATAAATATATAGGGAATATTTAATAAAGTTATAGTAAAGTTAGTCCTAGTCTTTAAAAATACTAAGTATACTATTAAACTAGAACTAAATAAGAAACTACTCTATAAACTTATATATTTACTAAATAAATAATAACTAGAAAAGTTAAATATATATATTATAGAAAACCTAGTAAATAAATATATATAACTATTTATAAATAAAATAAGTATACTAATTTGTTTTATTCTAAAAGAAATAGCTTTTTATAACTATATATTAACTATAGAAATCTTAATAAAATTACGATTAAGAATTAATACTTACTACTACTTATTAATGAGTTTCTAGATAAACTTCAGGAAATAATATAAATTTTAAAAATTAACTTTAAAAATACTTACTACTATATTAGGATTAAGTTAAAAGATTACTAGATAATAGTATTTAGGATATAATATAACTATTATAAATATATATAATATTTAGGATATAATATATCTATTATAAATATATAGTAATACTATTTAGTTTTACTAATATACTAGTAACCTTTTAAGTATATATTAATTATATACTTACTAGTTTAATTAATATATACTATATAATATATATAGATAATATTATAGTATATATAATAGATACTAGAAAGAACTATATTAAAGTACTATTATAAATACTTACTAAATAATTTAAAATATATCTTTTTACTAAACTTTCTAAATATAAATTTTATATAGAAGAAATAAGTTTCCTAAAATATATAATTACTTAAGAAAATATTAAGATAAACCTAGTAAAAGTCTAAACTATTACTAAATAGAAGCCACTAGGAATATTCAAAGAACTTTAAATATTCTTAAACTTCTATAACTTTTACTATAAATTTATTACTAATTACTTAAGAATAATAATACTATTTATAGTATTCTTTAAAAGGGGGATAAAGAAAAAAGTTTTCTTATAGCTAGAAGATATAAAATTTATATTCTTAGTACTATAAAATACCTTTTACTTAGTAACTATTTTCTAGTACTAAAACCCTATTAGAAAAACTAAAGTAGAAATAGATATATTATAATAAGTAATTTCAGGTATCTTATTATAAAAAGTAGAAAACTAGTAATAACTAGTTATTTACTACTTAAAGAAATTTAATAAAATAAAGTAAAGATAAAGAATAAACTAATAAGAATTATTAGTTATTATCGAAAATTTTAACTACTAAAAGTATTACTTAATAAAACTCTTAAAGAAATTTATAATCCTAATAAACTATTAAGTTTTAATAAGTATTATAATAGTACTAATATAGGACTTTTAAGGAAAACTTACTTATCAGATCTATAAGCTCTTAGTATTTAATTTTAATCTAGAATACTAGCCTAGAGTTACTAATCTAGTAGATAGATTATCTAGATAGCTAGACTATATAAAAAGGGAAATAGAGTATTATAATATACTACTAACCTCTATAGATAAATTATAACTTACTAAACTATTACTAGTAGATATTTATTAAAAAGTTACTAAAGCTAAAAAGAGTTTAGAATTAATAAAAGCTTTTACCTAGATAATATAGATATAGGAAATATACTTTAGTATAGAAACTAAACCTAGAAATAGAAACTATTGAACTTCCCTAAAATATTACCTTACTAGGGATACTAGAAAAACAGCGAAAATTATAGCTATAGTTACCTATAATAAAGATATATATAGGAAAACGGGAAATACCTAGTAAATACTAGTAAGTAAAGAGAACTCGCGAAAAGCTAAGGTTATTATTCTAATATAGTATATCTTATATTTAGTAATAAAACATCTTATAAAAGACAAAATAGTATACTCTATAAGTAACTCTAAAGATATGAAATAAATCATTAAAAAACTATAGATTTATAATAAAAATTATTAAGTATATATAACGAAAACCTAGAAAATAGCTAGTAGATAAAAAGAATATTTAATAAATATAGAAAAAATACTTTTTTTCTGAAAACAAATTAGTTACACTTAATATAAAATCCCTAAAATATAAAATCATTTACCTATATTATAATAAAAATAAAATAAATTATATAAATACTAATAAAACCTATAACCTTATAAAATAAAACTTCTATTAAAATAATATAGTTATAAATATATAGGACTATATAATATTATATTAAATCTACTAAAAAATTAAAGTACTAAAATATAAACTATGTAGCTAATTATAATTTTTACTTATCCTAGTAAAACTATTTTAAGAAATTAGTATAAATTTTATTATAAGATTACTAAAAAGTATATATAGAAATAATAGTATATATAATACTATCCTAGTAATTATAGATACATTTATAAAATTTATAATATTTATTCTAATAATAAAATAGATCCCCGCTTGACGTAGTGGTTTAACGTCTGGCTGGCTCTTACTGTCACGGTAAGAGCAGTAGGTTCGAATCCTACGGCGGGCAAGCGCGACCGGTAGGCACGTACACGTACATGCCTTCCGATTGCGTAAACCATGTGGCAACCGCCACCGGCTATCGGCACTTGCCGCCTACCGTTAACAGCTGGTGACTATTAACGGCTGGTGACAGGTGTTACTGGCTGGCTGGCATTAGTGTCACGTGACTGCGATCCTTAAAGAGTAACTGCGACGGATGTAAGCCTGTACCTTCCCTTTATATATACCTTCCCACTAGGACGTACCTTCCGCATTTGTCAGCTATCATATTAACCAACTGTGTCTTGCTGCCTGAGGTTTTCTCCGTTTAAACGGTTCCTCAGAACTAGTAGTATCTATAGGGTAAATGAGGCAAGAGCCGACTACTGGGTATAGCTTCCTTTAAAGGGTTCCCGAGAGGCATATGACTTTAAATAGATCAGAGACCTTCAATACAACTTCAATAATAAAATAGATAATAGCTACTAAACTAGTAGTATTACTCTATAAAGAAATAGAATACTAGTTTAGTACCCTAGATAATATTATTAGTAATAGGGATAAATTCCTTACTAGTTAATTTTAAAAAGAATTCATAGTAGAATAACTAATTAAATAATAGCTATTAATAATATATTACTTATAAACAAATAATTGAATAGAGTAAATATACTAGATATTAAAATATCATTTTAGAGTATTTACTAGTAGTTTACCTATTATCTAGGTAATATAACTTAGGGAAACTATATTTATATATAATAATAATAAATATAGTACTATTAAGTACTTATTAATAGAAAAACTATATAGGTTTTACTTAAGAATAGTTAAATATATAACTAAAAAGGACTTAATAGTATAAAGTATCGTAAAATAAGTTATTTATATTAACTAAATATATTACTAGATAATAGAATATTAATAAATAGTAGTCAAAAATTAGGCAAAAATATATAACTTAAAATATTAATTATAAATATATAATTAGGGAATAATTATCAGGTTTTTAATAAAGAACTTTAAGTTTAAATACAAGAAATTAGTATTAAAGTATATTAAAGTCTTAATTACTAAGAAAATAGGGGAATAAGTATATAAGGTATATCTACTAGAATAATACTACTAGATATATAATATATTCCCTATTTCTTTACTAGAACTATAGAGAAAGTAGTAAAAAGATACTAATAATTAAGCTATTTTTCCCGAGTTAGAAGATAACTTTATAGAATAAGAAATAGAAGATATTATAACGAAATAAAGAGAAAGAAATAATAGATACTTTTTATTAAATAAACTAAGTAGTTTATAGAGTATAATATATAGGAGATTATAGTTAACTTAAGTAATATATAAGAAGTTATTTAGAAATTTGAAAAATAAATAATTAAGTATTATAGGAAGTAGGATAATTAGCCTATTATTAATACTAATAACTTAATAACTATATCTTAGAAGAGGGGAAGAAATAATTCTATTAATTATTTAGATAATACGAAAACTAATCTAAGAAGTGTATCCCTAAATTAGATATACTAGTATATCTTAGTAATAACTTAGTAAAAATATATATAATAGAAATAATTATTATATTTAAAGTTTAGGTATATTTTTATAAAGGTATTTTTAATTTTTCTTTATAGGGATAGTAGGGATAATAGGTATTATTAGTATAATAAGGATAAGTATAAGTATTATAATAGGTATTATAGGTATAGTAGTTTACTAGGTAGCTTTTTTAATAGTAGAAACTTTTTTTATAAGAATAGTTTTCTTAACTAGTATAGTTTTTTAGGGAAAAATAGATTTATAAGTAATAGGTTAATAATTAGTAGATATAGAAGTAATTAGAATAGATATAAAATTACTATAAATTTTATATTTTTTAGTAAGAGGTTTTTTATCTTCTTCTTTTTTTTCCTCTTTATCTTTATCCTCTTTTTTTTATTTTTTTTATTAGAAGAAGAATAATACTAGGGGTTTACTAAGTAGATTTTAGAGGATAGGATACGATTAATAAGTATAGATAGGTTAGTATTACTAGTAGTAAAGTAGGGAGCCCGCGAAAAAGTCTCTATAACCTTAATTTTTTTACTCTTATTATTATTATTATTATTACCCTTATTACTATCTTTAGAAAAGTATAGTAAATATAAGGTATAGGCCTAGTAAAGTATAGTAATATTAGAACTATAAAGAATAAGGTAATTACTAGTAATAGTAATAGAATATAAAGGTATATTATACTCTAAATATTCGGTAATATAGTAATAAAAGTTATTATTAAAATAAAGAAGTATTATAATAGGATAAATCTTAATACTTTTAGGGACTAGTATATAATAAGGATTATTAAGAAAATAAAATAATACTTCTTCTAGAGTATAAATAAAACTATTATTCTAAAAATAAGTAAGTTATATAGTAGATAGATAATAAAATACCTTAGCTTTATCTTCTAAAGTATTAATCTATTTAATTAATTAGTAATAATAATATAGTAAGCTTTCGGCGACTTATAGTAAGAATATATAAAAAATATGAGTATTTATAGATAGAAGATATCTCTTATAAGAGAAATTAGTTTATAACTAGTTTTTTCTTTATTATTCTTTTAAAAAAGTTCTAAATAATTTCACTAGCTTTATATTACTTTCTTGATAGCTTAGTAAGTATATAGAGGAACTTACCCTTATACTTAAAAGTTATCTTTCTTTACTTAAATATATAATAATAGATTATAGCTTAGTTTCAGGTTACCTAAGTAGTACTATATAGCTTAAATAGAACTTAAAGTATAAAATATTAATAATAAATAGTAAAAAGATAGCGAAAAGATAACTTACTCTATAATACTTTTATTTATTTTTCTTATAAAAATATACTTTATTAAGTAATTACTAATAATATAGAGTAGCTTCTTAGTATCAAAATAAAATAAAGAAAAATAGCTAAAATAAAGCAAATAGTTGCTAGGCTGAAGCTAAAGAAAGCTTTTATTAGTAATATTATCCCTATTATAAACAAAAGTGTAAAGTATAGTAATAATAGACGTAATCTATAATATCTTCGCAGAATATATAGTATAATAATAATAAAAAGAAAAGAAAAATAACAAAAAGAAAAAGTATATAGAAAAAAGAAATAATAGCGAGCTAAATAGTAAATATAAAAAAATATCTAGGGATAAGTATTATATAAATAAATAAAATAATAATAAAATATATATAGAAGAGAATAGATAACACTTACTAAGTATATAGCGAAATCTTATAGGGGACTATAGTGAATCTCGAAAAACTATTCCTAATAAATAAATACTACGAGATCAAAGGTATTAACGTATTACTAGAATAATAATGAATATATTTATAAATAATAGAAAAAATAGATAAAAACCTAATACTACTATTAGTAAAAATAAGTTCTATTATTTAAATAATAAAAGGTTAATAAAATAGATAATAGTATTATAATAATATAATTATTAGTATTAAAGGAAGTATTATATATAATAAATAGTTAGTAATAAAGTATAAGTTTTATAGGGGATATTAGGAGTATATAATTATAGACTATATATAATATATAGTTAGTAATATAGTATAAGTTCTATAATAGATATTAAAAATATATAACTATAGTTTTAGGGATTAAGGCTCTTAGAAAGGAGGATAATTATAAAGATATAATAAATAAACTATATAATATACCTAGTAATTAGCTAGCTAAGTACTAGAAGAGTTTTTAATAGAAAGATTATAACTTAGATCTTTTAAGTAATAGTCTATATAGTAATATAGACTTTACTTATATATCTAAACCTTTCCTAGTCAAAGCCTTTAGCTATACTCTTATAGTTATAAGAAGACTTTTCTCTCTACTTTTTTTAAAAGAATATTATAAATAATACTATTACTCCTAAGTAATTAATAATAAATTTATAGTAAAAGTTATAGAAACCTAGGAATACTTAAAATTCCTTAAATATCTCTAATAGTTTCTATTTAGTAATAGTTTAGATTTTTATTAAGTTTATTTTAATATTTTCCTAAATAATTATATACCCTAGGAAACTTATCTTTTCTATATAGAATTTATATTTAGAAAGTTTAGTAAAATAATATATTTTATATAGTTTAGTAAATATTTATAATAGTATTTTAGTATAGTTTTCTCTAGTACCTATTATATATACTATAATATTATCTAAATATATTATATAGTATATATTAATTAAACTAGTAAGTATATAGTTAATATATATTTAAAAAGTTACTAATATATTAGTAAAACTAAATAGTATTACTTTATATTTATAATAGTTATACTATATCCTAAATACTATTTTCTAGTAATAATCTAGTTTATTTCTAATATAATAGTAAGTATTTTTAAAGTTAATCTTTGAAATCTATATTATTCCCCAAAAATCCATTTCGGAACTTATTAATAAGTAATAGTAAGTACTAGTTCTAAATTATAATTTAATTAAGATTTCTATAGTTAATATATAAGTATAGGGAGTTATCTTTTTTTAGTATAAAAAAGATTAGTATACTTACTTTACTTATAAATAGCTATATATATTTATTTATTAAGTTTTCTATAATATATATTTTTAACTCTTCTAGTTATTATTTATTTAATAGATATATAGGTTTATAAAGTAGTTTCTTATTTAACTTTAGTTTAATAGTATACTTAAAATATTTTTAAAGACTAGTATTAATTTTATTATAACCTTATTGAATATTCCTTACTTATTTATAAGTTCTCTAGGGATATTTATAGTTATAATAACTTTATCTATTTCCCTAAAAACCTCTATATAAGTTTTAAAGTTATTATTTATTTTATTAATATATAATATATAGGTAATCTTATTATTCTTATTAATTTCTTAAATAAATATTTCTAATTTAGTAATAGATATCTTTTCATAATACTAGGTATTTATCTAAGTATTTATTCTAATACTTTCTTAGCTTATAAAATCCTATCCTAATAGGAGGTTTATATATTTTTCTAGTTAGTAGGTTCTAGTAAATAGTTAGTATAATTTCTACAGGTAACTATTTAAATCTATAAGAAAGAATATTTATAAGTAATACTTATCTAGTTTTGATACTTAACTATTAAATCCTTCTGAAATAAATATAGTTATTTTAGTTAAGATTAGTTCTAGTATATAACTAGCTATTTACTAATAAGGTTTATTTATAAGTATAAATCTATATCTACTACTATTTCTTTCTCTTTAGTACCCTAGAGAATAATTACTAAACTTTTAACTATTTTCCCTATAAAGACTAATTTCTTAGTTAATATAAGGACTATTAGTTCTATCTCTAAACTTATTTATTTCCCTAGATTTCTTTAATATAAAATTTAGTATTAATAGCTTAGACTAAAGTATTAAAACTTATAATACTTTACTTTTAGCTAGCTATTAATATTAAGTTCGCGTTTATTTTAGATTTATAGTTTATAGCTTTAAACTTTATTTTACTATATAAGAAATATACCTCTATAATCTATAGTATAACTAATATATATATATTCTTCTAACCTAAAATAAGTATAGTATTACCTAATTTACTAGTATCTTATTACTATTTATTTAGTATTAATAGGGTTAATAAACCTATTTAATTCACTATTTTTAAAAATAGTAATAACTAGAATAGTTATAAGTTTATATAAGTTTATTTATACCTTTTATCTTATATTAGTTTACTAGTATAATATTATTAGAGTTCTTATAGTCTTTTAGTCTTTATTATAATATCTCTAGTTTTTAGGATGAGAATATTAAGTTTCTCTATTTCTTTTTTTAAACTAAGGTATAAATAATAGAAATAGATGAAAATTTCTCCTTTATTCTAATTAAATTTAGGTATACCTAGGTTCTAGTATAGTGCTAACTATTTAGTATAATACTATATAGGTAACTAGTATTTTCCCTATTATATTTCTTTAAGTTTTTACTTATATAAATTCTCCTATATTTCTAAGTTAATATACTATTAGTAAATAAATATAATAAAATTAATTTAAGTAAATTTATCTTCTAGGCTAGCTTTATAGTTTCTCTATTCTATCTAGAGTTAAGATATCAGTTTTATAAGTATTTACTAGATCTATTAATTAATTATACTATTTAATTAAATCTAGTAGTTATTCCTAATAGTAATAATCTAGTTATTAACTTATTTAACTATAAACTCATTTTTTATTTGGTTACTTTTGCTCTGTACCTAGAATAGTATCTAAGCTCTTTACCCTATATATAGATTTAACTATAAATTTTACCTAATAATAGTATTCGTGCTAATACCGGCTCATAACTAGTTAAAACAGTAATAAAATTACCTATTATTATAGATAATTATACCCCTAGTTCTAATATTTAACCCTATAGTAATAGAAGACCTCGTAATAATAGTCTATATAAGGAAAGCTTTATTAAGACTAAAACTTAATATATATAGCTAATAATAACTACTAAAATCATAAAGTTAAGAACTTTTATAAACCTCTTAAAAATAGATTAAAACAAAATACTAAAAACTAAGTATTCTATAATCTATTACTCTTCTATATCCCTTATAATAGAACTAAAATCTCCTCGAAATCTATATAACTACCCATAGAAAAGAAATACAAAATAGGTATAGAAATATCCAGCTATAACTATTATAACTAAAGCTATTACTTTATTAAAATAAACTTTAATAAAATTATCCTAAGTATTATAATTAATAAATAACCTATAGATATTTAAAAGAAAATTATCTAGCTAACCTATAACTTATTATACTAAGCTAATAATATTAGGGACTAAATATTAATTAAGTAATACCCTAATATTAATATACTACTATAATACTAGTTATTAGATATTTTAGAATATTATAATAATATAATTATAGAGGTTTTAAAAGCTATCTAGCTATACTAGGAGTATCTATATCTATATAAATATTATTCATAAATTAGCTATCAGCTACAATTAATTAATATATTAAAATCATTTACTAATAAAAACAAGCTAAGTCCTACTATACTTATATAGAGATTATAAGTTAGCTCATATTAATTAATAATAGAGAACTTTTATATTAATAGTATAAAGTCTCATCTTAGGGGTAGGTAAAGCTTAGTTTATAATAGGGATAATGAGGTCGCGGATATTAAGGTTATAATAAACATTTAAATAGAGTACTTATAGTTAGTAGTAATTAAATATCTCAAGATATTCGAATTATATATAACTATAAAAGCGTGAAAGTATAAGGGTATAAAGGCGTAAAGTTATTACAGAAGGAGTTATTAGTTATTTATTATCTATAAAAAGGTTAATACGGGGCGGGTATACTAGCTATAGCTACGAGGGGTTTAGCCCTAGATTAACTAGGGGCCGGCTATAGCAGTTAGTAGGGGGGGTAAGAGGGCTGAAGTTATACTTTAGGGGGCAACATATCCACTAATAGTCGCAGTAGAGAGCGAGCTATCAGCCCCTCCCAAACTCATTTTTTATTATTCTATAGTTATATAAAAATAGCTTCTCCTAATCCTTAAGTAGGCTGAGTATTACTAATTACTTAGCTAATTATTAGATAAGAGTTATAGTTTACTCCTTATAAGCTTCTTATTATTTTTATATCTATTCTTAGTATATTACTATTTAGGACTATATAGTTTTAAGTATTTAACCTATAATACCTATAAGATCTAGCCTAAATAGGAATAGTAGCTATAATAGTACTTAGGATTACTTATTAAATCTAGGTATTAATTATTAAAAACCTAGTAACTACTTAGCTTTTAAGAATATAATAGAAATCGTTCTATTTCTTCTTCTTATATTAAGAAATAAGTATTCTTTTTTATAAGGTATATCCTATATAATATCCTCTAATAATTACACTTTTTTAACATCTTTAATATATTATTAGTAAAAACTCGTATTAATACTGAACCTTAAATTATCTCGAGTAATATATAGGAAGTATTTCCTTTTAAAGTTATCTTCCCCTAAAGTAACTATTATATTATTATTATTACTTTATTTACTTAATCCCTAGTAATAATATAGTATAATAGTAGTAGTTATACTATATATCTCTACTAAGTTAAGTATTAATTATTAAAGTTTATTAAAGTTTATATTAAGTCTATACTAATAAAATAGTAATTCTCTATAATAGTAGTTATTATTTAATATCCTTACTTATACTAGTTACTTAGAAAATTAAATAGAAAAAATAGAATTATAAAAATATAACTAAAAGTTTTAACTAAGAAAAGTTTAGATATATAAATAAAGTCTATATTACTATATAGACTATTACTAAAAGGATCTAAGTTATAATCCTTCTACTGAAAACTCTTCTAGTATTTAGCTAGCTAGTTACCGGGTATACTACGTAATCTATTCGTTATATCCTTATAAGAAAGGCTAATAGTTTACTTTCTACTATAACTATTAGTAGATATATTACCCCCTAAGATACAACTTTAACCCTCCTACCCCCCCTACTAACTACTATAGCTAGCTCCTACTTAATCTAAAACTAAACCCCTTATAGCTATAGTAGTTAGTATACCCGCCTTATATTAACCTTTTCGCAGATAACAAATAACCGATAATCACTTCTACAATAACCTCACACTTTCACACCTTCATACCTTCATACTTTTATACCTTTATACCCTCACACCCTTATACCCTTATAATTATTAACGTATAATTTAAATATCTCAAGATATTTAATTACTACTAACTATACTCTATTCGAATCTTTGATATAAGCTCAACATCCGTAACCTTAATATCCTTATTATGTACTAAACTTTACCTACCCCTAAAACAAGACTTTATACTACTAATATAAAATTTCTCTATTACTAATATAAATTAATTTATAATCTCTATATAAACATAATAAAACTTAACTTATTTTTATTAGTAAATAATCTTAATATATTAATTAATTATAATTAATTTATAAATAATACTTATATAAATATAAATATTCATAGTATAGCTAGATAACTTTTAAAACCTCTATAATTATATTACTATAATACTTTAAAATATCTAATAATTAGTATTATAATAGTATATTGATATTAAAGTATTACCTAATCGATACCTAATCCCTAATATTATTAGCTTAATATAGTAGGTTGTAGGTTAGCTATATAATTTTCTTTTAAATATCCATAAATTACTTATTAATTATAATATTTAGAGTATTTTATTAAAGTTTATTTTAATAAAGTAATAGTTTTAGTTATAACAGTTATAGCTAGATATCTCTATACCTATTTTATATTTTTACGGGTAATTATATAGATTTTGAGGAGATTTTAGTTTTATTATAAGAAATATAGAAGAGTAATGAATCACGGAATACTTAGTTTTTATAAATATTCTATTTTATTCTATTTTTAAGAAGTTTATAAAGGTTCTTAACCCTATAACTTTAGNGTGCTTTGTTTTATTCTATTTTCAAGAGGTTTATAAAAGTTCTTAACTTTATAACCTTAGTAGTTACTTTTAGCTATGTATATTAAACCCTAATCTTAATAAAACTTTCCCTAACTATTACTACGAGGTTTTTTACTACTATAGGATTAAATATTAGAACTAGGGGTATAATTATCTATAATAATAGGTAATTTCATTACTATTCTAACTAGTTATAAGTTGGTATTAGTATAAATGCTGTTATTAGGTAAACTTTATAGTGAAACTTATATATAAAGTAAAAAGCTTACATACTATTCTAGGTATAGAGTAAAAGTAATTAAATTATTATTACTTTATTATATAGCTATATATGTATTTATATAAAACTCTAGATTTATAGTATAGTAGTTTCTTATTAATTATTATAGTACTAAAATATAGCTAGTAATAAGTATTACGAGTAGGACGCGGAAGTATATAGCTATATATACTGTATATATATAGAAGTGTATATACTATACATAATAGTATATACTATATAGTATAATATTACTAATACTAGTAACTTTTTTCTACTATATACTTTATACTTATCTTTTTATATATAAAAGCTAGTACTGAAAGAATATCATAAATATATACTAGAAATCCTATTAAAAATAATATTAAAAGTAAGTATAAAATAGTATTAAAAGTGATCTTTTTGTTTTTTACCTAATAATACCTTAATATCTCTTTATTTACTTTACTCAAGTAACTTATCCTTCTATTCAAATAATTATATAGTTTGAATTAATAAATTTGTTAAAGTATAGTTTAGGGTACTTTTCGTAGAAGTATTAGTAATATTATTATCTTAATAAATCTACTATACTTTATAGAGCTAATAATACTTATATAACTACTTTCATACTATAATATTGATTATGTAGTATTTCTCTTTAGTAGTACTAAGCTTTATAAGATATTTACAGAGTAAATATAAATTAGTATATATAATATTTACGATGTAGGGGAAGTTTTAATATTCAAAAATCTTCTTAAAGAATATAGCTTAAATATAAGTAAAATCTATACCAATTGTTATAATATAAATGTCTAAAGTAGATATACTCTTAATAATTCTTTGTTTTAGTAGATAAATAGTATTTAAAACTATTATAGAAATTAAACTAGTTATTATTGATTACTATTTCTTAGCTTAGAACTATCACGAATCCTAGTTAAAATAAAAGAATTAGTATTTTTAGTAAAAGAGCTATTAATAAAAATATAAAAGTATATTTTAGAGAAGTTAAATAGTATAAAACTGAAATTAAAATTAAAATTTTTAATTTCTTGTTTGAGGTATTGATTAAAAGTAATAGTATCATTAATAGAGGGTTATTATTCTTATATCGTATATAGAAGATTAAACTATATTTCAGGTTAGTATATTAAAACGAAGTATGCTTATATATATACTATATAATATATACTTTCTTAAATACTTTAAGTATAATATATATATTAAAAAAAACGGGAGAGGCTAATAGCTCGCTCTCTACTACGATTATTAGTAGATATATTACCTTCTAAAATATAACTTTAGCCCTCTTATCCCCCCTACTAATTACTATAACTAGCCCCTAATTAATCCAGGGCTAAACCCCTTATAGCTATAGTAGCTAGTATACCTGCCCCACGTTAACCTTTTCGCAGATAATCAATAACTAATAAATACTTCTATAATAACCTTATACCCTTATACCTTTACGCCTTTATAACTATATATAATTCAAATATCTCGAGATACTTAATTACTACTAACTATAAGTATTCTATTCGAATATTTATTATAACCTTAATATCTATAATTTTAATATCTCCTAGACTAAGCTTTACATACCCCTAAAACGAGATTTTATACTACTAATATAAAAGTTCTCTACTATTAATATAAATTAATTTATAATTTCTATATAAGTATAGTAGGACTTAGCCTACTCTTATTAGTAAATAATTTTAATATATTAAATATGGCTAATATATAAATAATACTTATATAAATATAGATACTTCTAGTATAGCTAGATAACTTTTAAAACCCCTATAATTATAGTATTATAATACTCTAAAATATCTAGTAATTAATATTATAGTAAAACATCAATATTAAGGTATTATCTAATTAATACCTAGTTATTAATATTATTAGTTTAGTATAGTAATTTATAAGATTACTAGATAATTTTCTTTTACATATCTATAAACTACTTTTTAATTTTAGTATTTAGAATAATTTTATTGAAACCTAGTCTAATATACTAATAGCTTTAATTATAATAGTTATAGCTAGATATCTCTATACTTATCTTAAAATTATCTTTTTATAAAAAGCTATATAAATTTTAAAGAGATTTTAGTTCTATTATAAAAATTACAGAAACGGAATAAATCACAGAATACCTAGCTCTTATATCTTAAAATAAATATTCTATTTTATTCTATTTTTAAAAAACTCAAAAAAGTTCTTAAGCCTATAACCTTAGTAATTACTTTTAGCTATATCTATTAAGTTTTAACTAGTCTTAATAAAGCTCTCCGTAACTATTACTATAAAATCTTCTATTATTATAAAGTTAAGTATTAGAACTAGGAACAAAATTATCTATAATAATAAGTTACGAAATCTTCTACTACTATAAAGTTAAATATTAGAACTAGGGGTATAATTATCTATAATAATAAGTAATTTTATTATTATTTTAACTAGTTATAAACTAGTATTAATATAAATACTATTATCGGGTAAAATTTATAGTTAAAACTATATGTAAAGTAAAGAGCTTAGATACTATTCCAGGTATAGAGCAAAAGTAACTAAATATTGAAAAATACTAGCTTTTCCCTTTAGTATTTCTAGTATAAGTAGAAAGTATTACTATTAGACTTAAAATACCTCTATTAAAAGTAAAGGGGGTTATTTCTATAAAAGGAGTTTTAAGTTTTATTTTAAATAAAACTTTTTAGAATTCCTTATTTTTATAGTATAAGAAAACAGTATTAGAGAAGCTAAGAGTATTAGTTATTTATATACTTATAAAGCTAAAATTCTTATTAGTAAAGTATAGGATAAGGAAATGTAGGTTACATATCAATATCTCTATTTATAACTACTTATTATAATATTTAGAATAAGTTACTTACTAGCAAATACTAGTTTTAGCGAAGTTATATAATAGTTTAATAATAGTTACTATAGATCCTGGAAAATACTATTCTTTAAAATAGGAAAATAAATTAGCTATAACATATTTTATAAGTTTTATTTTAGCTTAAGTATAAGTTTTAGTAATATCTTATAACTATATTATTATATTCTAATATTAGAAGAAAGCCAGGGTTATAGTTTAAATTAACTATAAACTACTTTATTAAATTATTAGTATTTATATTAATATTTCGAACTTATTATTATTACTAAAACTTTGGATTATAAAGTCTGATTTCTTCTATATTCTATTAGTATCTTCATTTTTAATCTTATTAATAATATATAATTCAAAGTATTTATAAAGTCTATAGAAAATAGGATTATATTAAATAATCTCGACGACACTATTAGTAATAATACTTTTAATCTTATTTTAATTCATTCCTTAAATAGTATACTTAGTATTATAATAGTACTTTTTTTATAGAAAGTAAAAGAGAAAGCTATATTAAACTATTCTTTAGCTAATAGGTATACTATAAAATAAAGTTTATATTTAAGTATTTAAGTTAGAATAATAGTTATTTTAAGTTTTAGAGATATAATCATTAATAGTAGTATGTTAGAAATATTATTAATTATATAGAGAAGTAAGGGATTATTATTAACAATAGTAGTAGAATTATTATTACATATAATAATAGTATTTTATAATATCCACTAAGTATTCTAGGGTTTTATAAAGATAGTTATAGATAAAATTAAATTATCACTATAAGGATATATATTTCTATGTAGTATTAGATTTCTAGTAGTAGTATTAAGGAAATAACTACTAGGGTAATATATATTACTATTTTCAAGTATTAGATATAATAGTATATTTAGTAAGATTTGTTATTTATTTTTGCAATATAGTTTTATAGTTATTATTTGAAATTCTTAAAAGTTTGAAAAGAACTTGAGAACATATTATATCTTACTATAGGTAATAATAAGGTAAAATAAGTTTTACTATTTTTATTTCTCTTATTATATATATATAAGAAACTAAAATAAGAAAGCTATTATATATAAGATATTAGAGCTATGATA